>SCHK01082996.1:0-10346 GCA_004124795.1 Poropuntius huangchuchieni
GTAATAAAATCAAAAGGTGCTTTGACAAAGTATTAGTTTAATGGTGTGTTTACTAATGCAACCACATTATTTTAGTTTTTTATTTTTACTTTCCACAGAAAAAAAGATTTCAGTTTGTTTTTCAATTGAGTTGTACAAGTTATAGGTCACAATAAAGGTGGAAAAAGTTCTGAAATTATTTGTGGTATTTAAATTTTTTTTTAAATCACATAAACCTGGCATTTTAACAGGGGTGTGTAGACTTTTTATATCCACTGTATGCTCACCAAGGTTGCATTTATATGATAGAAAATACAGTTAAATTATAAAAATCTTTATTAATTAATCTTAACCATTTTTGCAACTATGTTTGTCACTATTATATCTACTCTAAGACCCGCACTGTCATTTTCATGCTGAATATTCAATTTATTATTTAATTTATTATTTGTCAATTTATTTATATATAATAGCCATTCTGGTGGGCCCAGAAAACTGGAAAAGTGACAATCTTAAGTAAACTTGTTATAAATCATCAGCTCTTTAATCGTGTTTCTGAATGGTTAATCCTCTCAACAACAGACTGAAGAATCCACCCATGATTCTAGCATGAGCTGTGCTTCTTCATGACAGGTTAAATCCTTGACAAAACATGGTCAGATCACGATAAATTAAAATTCACCAATTATCACAGAAGGTGTGTAATACAGTGTCCTGATTTTGCATTTGACCTACCAAGATTGTGTGGACACCCCCTTCTAATTAACCGTATTGGTTAGGCTTTTAATTCAAGTGAAAACAAATCTCAATGCTAGTTAATACAGTATCATTCAGTGCTTCCAGCTGTCAATATTCACAAAGCAATATCCCTTGAGTCAAGAAGAGCTTGTCCGCCTTCACGAAGCCCACACCTGAACCACATTGATCACCTTTGAGATGAAATTGAATGCTGATGCCAGATGCTGTCAACTAAAACACTCTAACAAAAACCAGTGCACAACTTCTAGTGTCTAAATGGAAGCAAATATGGCAAGCCCTATTAACATTTAATATGTAAACTTCTAATATCTATTTTTTTATGCGACTAGTACTTATTTTTTAGATACTAGTATCTTTTACATTAGGTACTAATATTTATTAGCTACTAGTGTTTATTCTTTAGGTACTTGTACCTTTTTAAAGGGGTCATAACATGGATTTTTATTATTATTATTATTATTATTTTAATATGCTCCTTGAGGTTTACTTATAATCTTAATAAAGATTTTTTAACAAAAAACAAACAAATATGTGGAAAAGTATTATTTTTTTGAACCACTCTCTAATATGGGCTGTTTTTAAGGGGCGGGTCCTTTAAGACCCACTGTTATGATTGGCTAACGTCATTGCATAGGAAACAGTATCAATGCCCCCTCGCTATTGCATGTGTGTTTTGACAACATGATCAAAATAAAACGGCCATTTCCAGACAAATGATTATGAACTCATTTACTTAAAATGTGATGCAGCTGCAGTCAGATCTTTCAACATCATGCAGATCATCCTTCAACAAATGTTTCTTAATGAACTCTCTATGACACTGTGCCTCGTTTACAAAACAAAATGCTCCGATCAATTTTAGACAAGATTCGGGATGCCATTAAATATAAACTATCCACTTGTTCCTTGGATCCTTCTGATATCTGCATGTGAATGAGCTGTTTAAACCAAACACATCAAAGCAAACGTTCTTTCACTCCATTTGTCTTAATGACGACAGTCTCAAGCGCGTGGACTGTGTCTGAAAACGAACATCCATCTGTGTACTGTATCCAGTGTATACAAGATAGTGGCAGTGATTGTAATTTCTTTTTTACGCGACGCGATACTTGCATTCAGCTTGATCAAGTCAGCCGTTAAGCAAGTGAATGCCAGTGGGCGGGGCCTATGGTAAGAAGATGACTATTCTTTAAAGTCTTGCTCTGGAGGCAGTGTTTATGCAAGTGGTTGTGCCTGGGTGATGTTAGGTACTAGTACTTATTTATTAGATATCGGTACTTATGTTTAGATAGTAGTACTTATTTGTTAGATACTAGTATTCAACAGTGACTAATACAAATGACAAATTTCAAATTTTTGAAATGTCAAATTCTGGTATCTAATGAATAAGTACTAGTAACTTTACAAGAGACACTAGTTCCTAAATAATAAGCATGAAAAGAGATACTAGTTTGGTTTATAGATTAAATGTTAAAACGACTTGCCATAGAGCAATCTTTGCATCTATGTTCCATCAGTGTAAATCCTTTCCAGACAAGAGAAAGCTGTTTTGAAGTCAAATGCTCAAAAACAGATACAAGGGTGCGGTGAACAGGTATCCGCTTACATCTGGCCATATAGTGTATCTCTAAAGAGATGTATGTGATTTAGATTCTAGGACATTTACATTGACTTGTGTGACTTGTCCTTAAGGATCTCTTAAAGGGATATGGTGATGGTAAAAGAAATAGGAGGAAAAATGATAATTCAAAGCTTTTGCATTTTCTTGCAAAATGTTTGTGTTTCGCTCACACAACTTTTGTGATAGAAATAATTTGAGGTGGAGTGAAAAATATTTCAGTGCTTTTGTGATAGAATGGTTAGGGGAATGCAATAGTTTACTGTAAGAAAACGCAGAGTTTCATGGGGAACGCAATACTTTTGCAAGAGAACGCAAATGTTTTGCGAGCAAACACAAAGTTTCATGGGAAATGCAATGCTTTTGGAAGAAAATGCAAATGATTTGTGAGTGAATGCAATGTTTCTGGGGAAACACAATACTTTTGCAAGAGAATGCAAATGTTTTGTGAGTGAATGCAATGTTTCTGGGGAAACACAATCCTTTTGTAAGAGAATGCAAATGTTTTGTGAGAGAATACTAAGTTTTTGTGGGTGAATGCTGCACTTTGCGAGAGAACATTAATGTTTTGTGAGTGAATGCGCACTTTTTTGAGGAAACGCAATACTTTTGCAAGAGAACACAAATGTTTCGCGAGCGAACAAAGTTTCGTGGGGGAATGCAATGGTTTTGTAAGAGAACATAAATGTTTCACAAGCAAATGCAAACTTTTTTGAGGAAACGCAATGTTTTTGTAAGAGAATGCAAATGTTTGAGCGAACACAACGTTTCTTTGGGAACACAATGTTATCGTAAGAGAGCGCAAATGTTTGAGCGAACACAAAGTTTCTTACGGGAACACAATGCTTTTGCAAGAGAACACAAATGTTTCACAAGCAAATGCAAACTTTCTTGAGGGAACTCAATGCTTTTGTAAGAGAACGCAAATGTTTGAGCGAACACAATACTTTTCGAGATAACACAAATGTTTTGCGAGAGAATGCAAAGTTTTTTTCAGAGTGAACGCAGCACTTTTGCGAGAGAATGAACAAGTTTTGCAATTGAACACAAACGTTTTCAAATCTAATTTTTCCTCCCAATTCAAATTTGATTCAATCAAAGTGACTCATTTGTGTCTGCATTAGTAATGTCTCATATTTACAGATGAACTATAATAATGTGATGTCCTAAGTAATGTGGTGCTAGGATCCCAGCATTAAAGTGTGACATAAAAGTACTCTTGCAATTTTTTTGGTGAAAGATAATTATACCTTTCATGCCATACCCAATAACCACAATGTGTGTGATTCAACTCTCAAGATCTCAAAGTCTTTGGAGCACGGATTTGATTTGAAATGAATTTGCACAGATGTTTGCCAGTGCTGCTAAGAACAACGAGTATTGGCATGAACTTTGCTGGGTGAACAAAACAGGAAGCCTGAGACCGCAGTGAGTCATAAACCGGGATCCTGCAGGCGATAACAGGGTGGATACCTCAACAAAAGACAGAGCTGTCATTCAAACCTCCGAATCCTATATAGATGTAATTCTAGGCACTGGTGCTTCATTCAGGGCAGGGCAGAAAGAGGCTCATATTCCTTACTACACTATTAGAAGAGATATTTGAACTGTTCAAAGATCTTCAAACCTGTTTTCTGACCTAAAGTAACATGAATGCTCGCATTACTGCTACATACAATTTTTCAGAAACTCTTGATTAATCAGCCAACAGATTATCAAAAAGACATTTTTTTTAGGTTTGCAAGCATATTTCAAACTGGCTTAATACCAGACACAGCAATCACATACAGTAGTAACTTTCTTACCACACCTAATATGTGTTTAACTTTTATATACAGATTATAGTAAGTGTATAAAGATTTAAATTACATGTGTGAAACAGGAAAAACAAATGCAAATTCTTTTTAATATTTATCTTACATGGTAACTACATCTGTTTATCATTTAAACACATTGTGCATGTCATTATGGCTACTTTTAAGCATACAGCAGAATAGACTTTAAAGGACTTGTAAACAAGATAGGTCAGAGGCAAGGGCATGTAATAGGCACATAAAACAATATACTTTTCTTTTATAGAGTCTTTGCACTTATTTTATTTTTACTGCATTGCTACTGCAAGACAAGAAAAACCAGTTCAATCTTTAAAGTTTGAGTTTCGGATGAATCCCTGTATTGACAGTGTTTTCATTGTCTGTGAAAGAATGACTGTTTATGTAAGTTTTAGGATTCCATATGACCAGTAGAGAATGTTATGGCTTTTCTTCCTTTTGATATCAATACAATACAATGACGATAAAGTATTATTTTACCAGTGTTAGATCAGTCAAATCAGTACTATTTTGCACTTGTGATTACAAACTCAGCAAAATGGAAAAGAACGTGAAGTACTTTATATCAGTGATGCTGCTATCTAAAATATGGAGCAGATTTATGATTGTGCCACACCCAGTATGAAGAAACACACTGAGCTATGCAACACATTCAGTGAGCTGAGAAACTAAAAGAACCCTGTTATAAAGTCAACAGGAAAATGTATGCTGCTTTAATCACAGTTTTGATTAAAGTCTTTGTCCAAACAGCATATTTCAGCATATCATATTTCAACGTTTTCTGCATTCATTTGAAAAAGTTCTGCATTCCTCGAAAAACTATCACACAGTGATATTTAAATGTTTTTAATTTTTTATTATATTTAAATGATATACGTTTTTTAAAGTTTTTGCATTCATTTGCAAATGTTTGTGTAACACTGATAACTATACGTTTTGCAAAGGTTTTTTATTATTTGAAGAAAGTTCACTGAATGATGATGAAAAATGATACAAAACCCCTAAAGGGACATGTTGATGAAAAAATATGAGATGGGAGGACTATTTTCGTTTGAAAATAGTGGAACTGTTTTACGTATAATTTTCCTCTCATTTCATATTTTTGTATCAATGCCCCTTTATTTGTTAGTAAAGTAATTTAAGGTTGGTGGGAAATCTATATTACAATGTTTTTGTGAGCAAAGTTTCTCACTGTGTCAATACTTTTGCAAGCTAACGCAAAAATTTTGCATGCGAATGAAAGCTTTACGGGGAACGCTAAAGTTTTGTGAACAAAATAATTTAAATTAATGTATGCCTCACACCTTTCTTAGTGCATTGTGCATATGGAGATTACCTTGTTTTATCAGTAGTAAATTCTCACAGCGAAAGTAAAGGCTGACAAAGACTGTATGGCATGCTTACAAAAGCATATACAGTATAAACATGTCCTTTAAATAAAGATGCTCATGGACTTGCATTAACTAGAAGATCTTTTAATCCAGGAAAAACATTCTCTGAATTTGTGATTAAAAATAGAGCAAGTAAGAGCCTGTTTGGAAGCAGCGCAAATGGATCAAATAAATCTTGTCATTCAGTATCTCATGAAATTCACATCATTCTACACCTTATAACCGCAGGCACATTCGCTCAGTTAAACGCAATGAACCATTTACAGCCTTCACTAAATTCACTGAGCACATTGTTTTCATTTGATTGTGTAATGACAGCTATACAAGAGTACAATGTAATCTTTGTAAATGTGTTCAAACTAGCAATTACGCTACTGATGTATATCTTAATGCAACAGCCTTTTCATTGACGCATAAATAACTGCTGATAAAAAACGAACCAGTTGAATTGCATGGTCATGCTTTCCAACCAAAGCAGTGCTTCAGCTCTCAGTTTAAACTTTCTTACACATAAAAGAACATTCAGAGATAAAAATAAAGAGTTCTGGAGACCTGTATCTGAGTCATGGCTAAGACTGTTACGCAAGATGATCGGCACCATGCTAGTATGTCTCCAGATGGCTCTTGTGCAATTTAAAAGTTCACTTTGGAAAATGTTTCTCTCACTCGCTGTTTTTTTGTTCTGTTCATGTTTGAAAAGACAAAGGGAGGTCTGTTCTGGGGAAGCTGGCAGCATTCCAAGCGCAAGAGCCCATTTCACTGTGTGGTTTTAGCTCGCTGTTTATATGTGTTTATCACATCCAGCACTCGGTTGCTTTGGAAACCCCGCTGGCAGGCGCAGGTCATCCTGTCAGCGTGCAAATTATGAAGCCTGTAACACAGACCTTATGGCAGTAACATGAGACCCTACGCAGACATGCATGGGAAAATCAAGTCTTACACATCGAAACAATCACATCCTGTGAAAACTGTTGCAGGTTATATATGCATTCGTGTTTTGATATAAGATGTGCATGTGTCTTGGTGTTTCTTGTCTTTTGCACGTATCCCTGGGCTATGAGCTCTCACTCAGAGCTCATTCCAACAATTCATGTCATTTCACCTGCCAGATCCTCTGCCTCTAGGCATGTGTTGGGCGGAGAGTTAGGTTTTGAGTTCATATTCTCCCCTCACCCCCTCCTCCATCTCTACCTCCACCCACCCCTTACCTCATCCCACAAACATATAAAAATCAATCAGCCTCGTCTGTGCACCACATTCCCTCTCCTTCCAGCAAAAAGACTCTCTCCTCTGCACCCCAGCAATGACGACCTTCAGCAGCCGTAGTAGTTTCATGTCTTCTGGAGGGGGCTTAGGTGGAAGCTCCCTGCGGGGTGCTTCTTTTTCTCGGTCATCCATGATTGGGGGTGGTGGAGGCGGTGGCCAACTAAGTGCAATGCGTGCTGGCAGCGTGTATGGGGGTGCAGGAGGCCGTGGGGTCCGTATCTCCACCGGGTCAAGCACCTTTGCATCTAGTGGTGGCGGCGGCGGTGGAGCCGGCTACGGCTTTGGTGGTGGCGCTGGTGGCGGAGCAGGGTTTGGCTTTGGTGGTGGTGCCGGAGGAGGCTTTGGAGGAGGCGATATGGACCTCAACGTGACCGTCAATGAGAAGGCGACCATGCAGAACTTAAACGACCGTCTGGCAACCTACCTGGATAAGGTGCGCTCGCTGGAGAAGGCCAACGCAGATCTCGAGCTGAAGATCAGACAGTTTCTGGAGAACAAAACCTCACCCTCTGCGAGAGATTACTCTGCCTACCAGGCCACAATCAGCGACCTGCAAGATAAGGTACTGCTACTGTAAACATCTCGTGCACAAGATACTGTTTTCATAGCTGCAGGATTAAGGGTGTGGTCATGTTCTCATTGAGTTTTGTGCACATCAAACTGAAACAAAGCCATGCATTTCTGCCATTTACTGTCATTGGTTACCTCCCAAAATGGGTGCAACATGTAGATCTTAATAACGCATATTTGGAAGCTATGCACTTGCAAAAACATCATTATTTGTCTCTGACAGATCCAAGATGCCACTCGTGTCAATGGGGGAGTCTACCTTGCCATCGATAACGCAAAATTGGCCGCTGACGACTTCAAGACCAAGTAAATACAAACCTACAGTGCATGGGACCCTTATACTTAGGGGACAAGTTGCTAATAAGCTGCTCTGTTTTGATTTATTCAGGTATGAGAACGAGTTGGCCATGCGTCAATCTGTGGAAGCAGATATCGCTGGGCTGAAGAGACTCCTTGATGAGCTGACATTGGCAAGATCCGACCTGGAGATGCAGATTGAAGGCTTAAAGGAGGAGCTTATCTTCCTCAAGAAGAACCATGAGGAGGTAAAAACCTGTCCAATTCAATCATGCTGTTTGATCGTTATCAACATGACAACATGACACATCTTTAGATCATGCCAAAACAGACATGTTCCTCTGACCTTGCCATTAAATGAACTGACAAGGCAGTCAAATGTGATGCTGATAAGCGCTATAAATTTCAGGGAATGTGCCTCAGGGGTCATACATCATTTCAAGTTCTTCTTCTCCTTGTAGGAACTGGCAGCCATGCGCACTCAGATGACTGGTTCAGTGAATGTAGAGGTGGACGCAGCTCCTCAGGAGGATCTGAACCGCGTGATGTCCGAGATCCGTGAGCAGTACGAGGGAGTCGCTGCCAAAAACCGGCGCGAACTAGAGGCCTGGTTCCAAACCAAGGTAGAAGAGAGCACAAAACTAGCCAAGTTTTGGTCTTTGGTGACGCTTAACTAAACTCTGATTGTTATTTATCTGCAGTCAGAGACACTGACCAAGGAGGTTGCGGCCAGTACAGAGACCCTCCAAGTGACCAAGACTGAAATCACTGAGCTTAGACGCACCCTTCAAGGCCTGGAGATCGAGTTACAATCTGAACTCAGTAAAGTAAGCGTTTTAGGATCCATCTATATCAACATTTTGAATCATTCTAAGCTCGTCTAAGCTGGTGCAATTGGTATCCAAGCTGGTATTCTGCTTGTAGATATTTGTATAGGTCACCAAATCCCTCTGAAACCAGCAAACTAGACAATCCTGACAATGCTTGGAACCTGATAATATGAACAGCAACTCCATCTTAGGCTGGGTTAAGTTATTATTTTCAGCAGGCTGGTTAAGCTTCTACCATTTTCTACCCAACTATTCTACAGAAAGCGTCTCTTGAGGGAACTCTTGCAGACACAGAAGCGCGTTACTCCATGCAGCTGACTCAACTACAGGGTCGCGTAACAAGTCTGGAGGAGCAGATCGTTCAGCTCAGAGCTGACATGGACAGACAATCTCAGGAGTACAAAATGCTGTTGGACATCAAGACCCGGCTGGAGATGGAGATCGCAGAGTACAGGAGACTGCTGGACGGAGGAGCAGGCAGGTAGGAGATGTTGGAAGACTGATAGTGATAAAGTAAAATGAGCTTTCTAATTGAGTTTTGACATTTCTGAAGAACATACATCAACACTTTCTCTTTATCGTCAGCATCATCACTACTGGTGGAGGAGGAGGAGGAGGAGGAGGAATGAGCTCTTCCAAATCCGTCACGGTGAAGACCATTGTGGAAGATATTGTTGATGGGCAAGTGGTGTCAAGCACTACAAAATAAACACCGAACACGACTGTCACAACAATTTTCAGGCCTTCCACTGTGATCCACTGTTTGAGAATAAAAATCAGTGATGCAGCAAAAAAATGTTTGTGGTTTGTCTCATGTTAAATCGGTTTACTGTTTAAAGTCAATATCAAAGCATTGTTTCAGAAAGCTTGGTGATACATTTTGAGATTTGTGCTTGCAGTACATCAGGCATATGTCATTGTCATTTAACAGAGAGCTAAAAATTAGATTGGTTTGCACAGAAAAAAAAATTCACATTCAGATTACAATGTTCATAATGTACCAAAAGTAAACTTTCAGTTGCTTCATTAACTGTGTAAGTGTGCAATACAGAGGTCTTAAACAGAAGGAATGAGTAAAACACGTGATGTCCACAGCTGCAGAGTGTTTTTAAGCAGATTAGTCATCTTGCTCATTTACATTCACACTCTCGCTGCTCTCCACGATCTTCCCATTCACTCTGGTTTCCAGCACTGTGATCGTTTTAGTGACAATTTCTAAAAACAATCAAAGGGTTAATTAGCAATGCACAACGCTTCATAGTGATGTTGTATGTTTAATGTACAAAATATATATTTTGTTGTAAAACAGTCACTTACTGTGGGACTCCCTGTAAAGAGCGAGGGAGAGAGAGAGTTGTGTCAGTAAAGCATTTAAGAAGCGTAAGAAGTACACTTTTTAACTTCAAATTCAGCATCCACTAAATCACAAGATATTCAGCTTCAACAAGATTCAAGAAGATATTCAAGAAATTGTTTTCTTGAGCATCACCTCTGATTTCCATCCAGCAGTCTCCTGTATTCTGCAATCTCAAGCTCCAGTCTGGTCTTGATGTCCAGCAGCGTTTCGTACTCTCGCTTGTTGTTGCCAATGTTAGCATGAAATTGACTAAGCTGTTCCTCCAGGCTGGTGACAGTGGCCTGAAGCCTAGCCAACTGCTCCCCGTAACGGGCCTGTGTTTCCTCCAGTTCACCGTCAAGGGCTGACCTCTGTGTACAGGCATTATATATAAACATACCACCCACCCACATGCACATAGGGGACATATAGGGAACATTTATTCACTATTAACTATGACTTTTCCCT
>SCHK01083052.1:0-16495 GCA_004124795.1 Poropuntius huangchuchieni
TCATGCTTGTCTCTGCATCTCGGACAGATCACGGCTCACTCTGGGCGGGTTTGAGGTAAGACACCAGTTCAGTCTGTGTGAAACATTGCTGTCAATCAAACTATAACGTGACGTCACACGGTCAGACAGCTCGATTTGAGAAAGGGGAAAACATATAACAAGATTACAAAAAAAAACACTGGGTGGAGTTTTATCATTATAGGGTTGTGTACACACACTGCCAACACACATTTCAGTTTAAACAACTTGTAAAAGTGCATGTAGCATTATATGACCCCTTTAAAAATGTGTTACTTACAATAAAATAAATGTTTTATTAACATTTAAAAAAAACTAAATAAAATGACAAAACATGCAACAAAGAAATTGAAAATTGAAACTAAAATTAAAGAATGGAAAATATTATAATAAAAAAACTAATTCAAAACGGTAATAAAAATGTAATAGTATTTCAACGATACTAAAATAACTCTGAATGTTTGCTTGGTGTGAATAGCCCTTGATTAGCCATTTGTTTCACATTTTCATTGTCATTTCATGGTGTGAATAGCCCTTTATCTGCACCCACATTTAAATGGTTTTACCACCTTATGAAGTACATTACTCCAGTAGGTCACAAGGGATTACCAGACAGGGCAGAAAATGGTTTGTGCACAGCACCATCAGATAACTTTGATTCAGCTCACTTACAGGCGGAAACAACTCCATAAAAGAGAAACAGAACAAGTCCTCTGTGTCAGCACAGCTGTGGCCCAGACGTGGCGTTGTGCTGCAGGCGTGCGGGGTGTTCAGGAGATGTCTATCTCTGAGAGAGGAGATTGAGATCTCGTTCTGGCTTTGACGGCATGTCTCCGAGCTTGTTCGGCAGCAGATTTGGCAGAACATGCCACAGATTTTGGCAGTGAATTGTGCATTGTAGGAACTGAGTTAAATGATCCATTTTGCTACACCAAGTAGACTGTGGTGCATGATACTATTTTTAGTTTTTCTGCCTGTCAAAAGTGTGTAGTGAAACTTTCTGAAGGTGTTCCATGTACGTCAATTCAATTGGCCACAGCTCTTTAAACCTAAATTGCAATAGAAACGTGACTGTGTCTGAGAGATATTGTCAATTATAGGGCTGAAATTATACGGTATCACGTGTTCTTTTTTTACAAGGTACAATGACGTCGTCATCATTTTTTCTGAGACAGCAATCCAGCTGTTGTTTGAGGTAATCATGATGATGTGTTCTGTGGTCATTGAAAACAGTGTAGTCGACCATGTTGGTCCCATAAAATGCATTGTGAAGTGGTTTTGCAACCAGAGCCGCCCGGGGATGGAGGCCTCGCCCTCATCATCACACGGGGATGGAGCTCAGAGGCATGACCAGACCTGCCAATACAGCAAGTACAAGTTAAGCAGATTTCCAAACAGATCTATTTTATAGCCACAATAAGAGATAATAATAATAATAATAATAATAATCTAAAGTAGCTTAAAATGGGCAGATAACTTATTTCAGTGGCCTTGATTTAATGTTTGATGATTGTTGATTTAGACCTTATAGTCGTCTATAAAATAATTTTAATCTATGGTTGGGATGCACAATGTAATGGAGCTGTATTGGTTATTGGACAGTTATTTAAAAAAAATATTCTAAAGTATTATATTAATTTATATTAGTTCTTTAGTTTTTTCATATTTATTATATTGGTAATACTTTACAATAAGGTTCATTAGTTAACTATATTAGTTAACATGAACTACACTTATACAGCATTTATTAATCTTTGTTAATGTTAATTTCAACATTTACTAATACATTATTAAAATCTTGTTAACATTAGTTAATGCACTGTGAACTAACATGAACTAACAATGAACATCTGTATTTTTATTAACTAACGTTAGCGAAGACAAGTAAATACAGTAACAAATGTATTGCTCATGGTTAGTTCATGTTAGTTAATACATTAACTAATGTTTAACTAATGAACCTTATTGTAAAGTGTTACTAATTTACATTTTAATAACTTAAAATTTTTAATTTAATTAAAATTTATTATAAAATGAATCTGTAAAAATCTTAGAATTAAATCCCATTACTCAGTGTTATTTTAAAATGATGTATATAATGTTATAGTTTTAATTAATATTGCTAATTTTGCTAATATGAATTTTGCTTTTATTTTTATATTTTAGGTTGTATTTTCATTTTAGTTCTTTTTTAGTAATGTAGTGTGTGCTTTTGTATTTTTTCATTAATTTTTGTTTTTAAAAATATTTCTAAAATGTTAAATAATTTTTTTTTATTTTATGTTAGTTAGTAATTTTAGTAATTCAAATTAAACTTATTTCAGTTAGTTACCAAGACAACATATCATATTTATTTGATGATAAATAAGTTCCATCTAAATTCTCTTGTAGCATTTACAGTAAACATTTCATTTTAAATGTAATTCAAGTGTAATTTATTTGCACAAAATATCTGCTTTTTTGTACATATCGGAATTTTTTTTAACATTGATGAGTCTGTAGATATTTGTATTGGCCAAAACGTCATTAGTTTGCAAATGCAATGATTTCATCTTAAGATATCAGCTGGCCCAAACATCTATAGCGCTTCGACATAAAAGATCTGCACCCTTCTTCACAACCCTATTAGCTTCCAGCCTAATAGCCAAGCCTCTCCTCTTCATAGCCATAAGCTTTCTTCCAGTCTGTCTTGTGGCTATTCCAATGGGAATGGGGCTCGTCTGTTTTTGCAGCTGCTGGCAGTGCTTTTGAGAAGGAAGCAGATGCCTGTCATGTTACCGTGTGGTTGATTAAACAGGTGAACTGAGTTTAGCTGTTAGCATATTCCTTACACATTGTCAGTTATTAACCAAGCCTTATGAAGTGGAAAATAAACACGAGAGTAAAAGCTTTGCCGGAGGGACCAAATTTGATCATATACAGTAGGCAGTCTCCGAAGCCATGGACCTCTGTAAGGAATATTGTTTGGCCATATGTGTGTTTGTTTATACATTCCAGGTTACAACTGTATGTCGTTCTGAACTTCTAGCTTAGAGACTTCTGTACATGTCATGCTTAACTACCATAAACACAGACCTAGGACAGAAAAAAAGAGCAAACACTCTTAATTATCAGTTGATTGACAACTACCACACTTGTTCCACTGTGTTCAGGCTGTCATCGGTTGATTACCGAGGGTCGGCAGAGGTTGTGGGTACTTTCAGACAAGCTTTCCACAAGCTCCACGGGAGGGTAGCTTCAGTGTTTTGTTCCCTGCTCTCCACAGTTAGTATGTCTGCAGCTGCCACATGGTCTCCTGTGCCAAAAACCAACAATAGTTATTACACCCCCTACCATCAGATTTTCCTCAATTTGCTATTTAAGCCATTAATCCAATTTTCTGCTGCTTGAAAAAGAAAATTGTTGAAGCTTTTAGCATTAAGTAAGACCATTTGTCCATTCAAAGATGGAGCGAAGTTGAGTTGTTTAGTTGTTTCACTGAATTGTTTCAATAAATGATTTATGTCCACTTTAAGTCTCTCCAATGGATGTTTCATATATTAAAAATGTTTAGTAAGTTTTTTTTTTAATGTTTTTGTAAGAAGTCTCTTCAGTCTTCAGAATCACATGATCCTTTAGAAATCATTACAATATGCTGATTTGGTGCTTGGGGAAATTTCTTAATATTTTTTTTGTGGAAGCTGTTTTTTTTTTGCCCCCTGCCTAGTACACCACAGCCCGGGGACACAAGATACTTACATGCAACTTGCTAATGCTAGTCAGTGGCAGGTGGTATTAGGGGGAGGGGACATTGTCATTCTAGCTTTTTGTTGGACAAACATTTCTCCACAAGTTGGTCTGTATTTTTGGTCTCTTTGGTCTCAACAGACTGATTTATTGATTGATCATGTGCTTCTTTTTTCTCTTTCTCAGGACGTTTTTCAGCTCTATGCTTTTTTTCTTTGGCTTTGAAGGCATCTGCTAACATACTCTATACTAAAGAAGTAAGATTTTGATTAGCCTGATTGCCAGATTCATTAAGTCTTTCACTCTCTCTTAAAGGGATAGTTCACCCAGAAATGAAAATACCCCATGATTTACTCACCCTCAATCCATCCTAGGTATATAGGACTTTCTTCATTTAGACAAATACAATCGGAGTTATAATTAAAAATGTCCTGGCTCTTCTAAGCTTCTGAAGCGAATCAATGTATTTGTGCAAGAAAAACATCCATATTTACAACTTGATAAACTGTATCTCTACTGTAGCTATGCGTACGTCCTATAACATCCGCTGGAACACCACTTTCTCATGAACACACATATGATAGTTAGCGGAAGCTAGAGATTACGGTTTATAAAGTTTTAAATATGAATATTATTCTTATACAAACGCATCAATTCACTTTAGAAGACCTTTATTAACTCCCCAGAGCTGTGTGGAGCCATTTTTATGATGGATGGATGCACTTATTTGGGCTTCAAAATCTTAACAGCCATTCACTGTCATTATAAAGCTTAGAAGAGCCAGGACATTTTTTAATATCACTACGACTGTATTCGTCTGAAAGAAAAAAGTCATATACACCTAGGATGCATTAAGGGTGAGTAAATCATACAGAAATGTTCATTTTTTGGGTGTACTTTCCCTTTAAGCAGTCCTCAACTAACACTAACACATTTACTTTGGTAAACATGGGGACATTACATAGCGAACCTTAACAGAAAACCTTCTGCATTTTTAAAATAAAATGTATGAATTTTTATAAATGAGGATATTCCAAAAGGTTTTATCAGATATAGCTCACTTCTAGGTACAAAATATGGTTAAGTGCTCACACGCACACACACAAATAGCAGTGAACACACACACATACACACACACACACCTGGGTTGTCCATTTCACAGCCTTTCTTTAAACAAACTGTAAACAGTACTGCAGCAGAACGCAAGGAGAGAGAGAAAGCAGGGAAAGAAGTGAAGAGCAGTGGGCGGAGTCTAACTCTGCCTGTATCCTATGAGAGACCTGGGTGTTGAAAAGAGGTGTGGCTTGTCGATAGTAACATCTGTGCCTGTGTCCTCAGAGAGAGAGACAGAAAGGAAAAGACAAGGGGGAGCATTTGTATGAGATGGTCTGTTGAACAGCAGGGAGACGCTGCATGTGTTTACCGGTCAGCCGATGAGGATCGCTCACGTCGGCTCTTCAGTATGGAAGCGTTCTGGGACAGATCACTGGCACATTTATGTTCAGAATGACTGAAGTGACATCCTTGCATTTACATTCTTCTCAAGCCTTTTAGAGAAGATCCTTTGCGCATCTGGAGCCAGTCTTGTTTCCTCTTGAGGGATGTAACATTAAACGGACCGTAAGCGAAGGCATAAAGGGTAAGTTAACACAAGCAGAGGTTTTTCCAAATCATGACAGTCTGAATTAACGTTTGCGGTGCATTTTTCCTGTGTTGTTCTTTAGCTGTGACGGCAGCTGAGCTGTTTTAATAGCTCGTAAAGCCTTGAAGGGCAGGTGTGCGTTCTCTGACTGAGCGCTGTGGACGTGTACAGCTCTGCAGTGTGTCCGCTGAGGTGACAAGACATGCGGCTTTCCTTTGATCATCCGAATTATGCATACAAATATTATATGAGAGTATTAAAAGCGTCACAGGCATCCATTTTAATATGACTGGAGATCACCTTGAAAGCAAACTGCTTCCTTATCTTGAGCGTTTTTTTGGTTGCATTTATTCTCATGGGATGTGCTTAAAGTAGAACGAGTTGTTTGGTTGCTTAACTCCAGCATGAGTGATTATTTTCACAGTATATTTCATGATCTGAGCTGTCATATTGAGATTGCTTACGGTGTTTTTGGTTCAAAATGTTTTTGTCACATCTGTTTCAAGTGCTACCCCACCCTCAGAGGTATCTGGGTTAAGAATGAGGCAGTTATGGGTTCAAAGCAGTAGCTTCTGAAGCTTTATCTCTATCTCTTGTCCTTTATTTTACCTTTTTATTTTTTTATATATTGCCGTCTTTCAGCTGTAGAGCTCTGGATGGTGTCGTTCATAATTAATGTAAATATCCGGGCTGATATCAAGGGAGAATTCTGCTGACCTATCAAATGTCTCATAGGCTAATGGATCATTTTAATATTAAATGGTTTTTAATAAGAGGGTGTGGCTCACCTTCTGGATTGTAGGATTTAAATTACGCTGACAGACTCTCATTTCACTGGGTTATCTGAACCTTGTTAGACAGAAGTCATCAAAAACGCATGTTAATTATTTTTTTTTACTGTGGTTGTCCTTGGATTAGTGGATTAGTGCAAAAAAAGAGGGTTGAATGCCGGTCGACGATACATGTGCTGGTTGCCATGGCAACAGCAGGGCAAGGGAGGGATGGATAGCATCCTCAGTGCAACGATGTTGCTACACTTTTGCCATGTAATGCTTTCACATCACTGAATTTATGTTTTGTCTGTTATATTTATGTCCAAAGTGTATAGTGCAATTTTAAATGATATAAAACCTATTTTCTCACCATAACTCATTATCCTTTGTGCTTCAGCAAAATTGGCATTTCGTGAGGATGTCTCTAGCCTCAGGGGAAGTATAGGATCAAGTTAGCATTTGCAGTGGTCAATGGAGTCAGCGAGCCGCCATACATCTGAGTCAGGTGTCATTTCCTGTCAGTCGAGGTCCCAGAGTTCACCGGTATCTCTCCACTGAACTCCTTCCATCTCTTATCCGCGGCCAACACAACTCTTGTGGCCCCCAGGCCGAGGCAAGTTCAGACTGTCATCTGCAAACATGCCTGCTGCGTTTGAGCTTAATGTGGGCTACATTGACTCAATATTTCAGGGCTTTAGCTGTGTAAACCAGAAGAGTGCATTAAAAAGTAAAATCAGACCTTGCTTTCGCTAAAATGCATGGTGGGCCATAGGTCTATAAAGGTACAGTTTGTACAAAAAAATATATATATATTTAAAATATTTTTATGCTGTCTCTGATAACCAGTATTATTTTTCTGCTTATTTTAATATTGTATTATTATTATGTATTTATTAATATTTTGAATATTTAAATTTTATTTTTATATGTATTATTTTAATTTTTAGTTTCTTATTTTATTTATGCGCGTTTGTCATATTTATTAGTTTTAGTTTTTAAAATATGTATATCTATAGCTTTAATTTTAATTTAATATACTTTGTGTTTTTAGTACCGGTACTTATTTAAGTTAGTTGCTAAGGCACCATTTCTAATTTAAGTTTTTCATCTAATATTTATTTTATAAATATGTTTTATCTAATATTTTATATTTTATTTTATGTCAGCTTAATTGTAATTACATAAAAGGATTTTGATAGTTTTAGTTTTAGTTAACAGTAACAACACTGCCGATAACTAATAAGTGGCCAATAATAAAATTCTATTCTATTTTGTCTGAATAAATAAAAAATACAACAGTAAAAACAAAACAACAAAATTTTTAAAGTGAAAATTACAACACAACAATTTTAAGGTATAGTATGACAAAATTATACTTATTTTGACATTTGATAAAGATTACATTGTTATTGTACATTGTTATTAAATTATTAGAGGTTTTAACAATTAACTTTAGGTGAACGTTAGTGACAGCAAAGGTTATATAAATTGTTAAAATTACAATATAATTTACCCAAAAACAGTAATTAAAAGATCAATTCTAATATTGGCCAATAACCAATATTTTGTATCTTTAGGAAAAATAAATATTTACATTTAAAAAAATATGATCTAGATGCCAGTAATTTAAGTTGAACTGGTTGGACATGGGATAGGGTTGGGTTTGGGTCAGGGCCAGACTGGGATAATGAACCCCTGATAAAATGATCACCATTCTGTTAAACCCAGTTTGGCCTGGCCTCTCAGATGGGAGTGTCAGTGTGGAGAGGAATGCTCATGCTTTTGACTGTTGTGTGTATGTGTGTGTGTGTGTGTGTGTGTGTGTGTGTGTGTGTGTGCTTGTGTATGCAGTTTGTGCAAATGTTGAGAGGGGGATGGTGGTCTCATTGTCTGCAGAACATGTTTGACAGGCTGTCTGCAAGGGGGAGCAGCTATTCAAACCTCTTCATCTTCTCCTCCTGTTTTTCCTTCTAAATTACCCCTGACAGGAGGGAGTGTGGAATCTGAACCCCAGCTTTGGGTTCACGTCGTAGGAATCCCTGCCTGGCCCGTGCCATGAAGCTCACTATGGTCTTCCATCCTTAAAACATGAGGGGGAGACCTAGTTGTTAGCTTGAGAGCTACCACCACCCTCATGATTAATGAAGGGCTTTTCTCACAATCGTAGTTTTACTCAACACCTCTTCTGAAAGCTTCAGTCTATATCTCACTCTGCAGGTCTACGAGTCCTCATGCTGGGAAGCACTCAATGGTTCCCCAGTGCTACTCTCCACAATGTTGATTTAAGAAGCTATTTTAAGTGCAAGCATTATGAACTTATCAGTGTGTGAAATGTGTGCTGGCCCCGTCCCAAATACATACTTGATGTACTGTGGCCTTGTGGTCTTTGCTCCTGCACATTCATGAAATCCACAAGACCATAGACTGTTCTTTTTGGCATGTAAGGTTTGAGAAGGGTGCTGTTTTTAAACCTTTTGTTAAGGTTTGTGAACTTCACAGTGGAGGACAGTGAGGACTAATGTTGTCATTTGGGACACGTCCATTATTTCTCAAGCTTTAGGCTTGTCCCTTTTTCTTTTAATTGAGAGTTTTGTTCTGGTATCTTCAGTATTTTTTGACAATAAAAGGTGTTATCAACCAGGCATCAAGTGTAGACTTAGAGGACAGTAAGGGGTTGACACTGTTGTCATTTGGAACACGTCCATTATTTCTCGATTTCTAGGCAAGGATTGACCCCCATCATGTTAATGGAGAGTTTTGTTCTAGTATCAGTATTAATCAACCTTAAGAGCATCAAGTGTTAACTTGGAAAATAGCAAAGCCTAATGTTGTCATTTGGGACACGTTCATTGTTTTTTGATTTCTTTTGTAGGTTTGACCCCTTTTCATTTAATTGACAGTTTTGTTCTTGTATCAGTTGTTATTGACCATAAAAGCTGGGTTTATCAACCAGGTATCAGGTATAGACTTGGAGGATGGCTAGGGGTTGATTTTGTCATTTGGGACACATTTCCACATATTTCTCAATTTCTTGGCTAGATTTGACCCCTTTTCTTTTACTTGAGTTTCATTTTTTTTTATAGGTACACTCTTAAAAATAAAGGTGCTTCACGATGCCATTGAAGAACTTTTTTTGGTCTAAATGGTTCCATAAAGAACCTTTAACATCTCAAGAACCTTTCTGTTTCACAAAAGGTTCTCTGTGGCAAAAGAAGGTAAGAAAGAGATGGTTCTTTAAAGATCATTTGACTGAATGGTTCTTTTTTGAAACCAAAAATGGTGGTTCTATGGCATCGCTGTGAATAACTTTTTAAGCACCTTTATTTTTGTATTTAGTGTATTTATTGACTAAAAGTTGGTTTCATTTAATAGGCATCAAGTGTAGACTTGAAAATGGCGAGGGCTAATGTTGTCATTTGGGACACGTCCATTATTTTTCTATTTTTTATGTAGGTTTGATCCCTTTTTGTTTTATTGAAAGGTTTGTTCTGGTATCAGTTGTTATTGATCAACCAGGCATCAAGTGTAGACTTAGAGGATGGCAAGGGGTTGATGTTGTCATTTGGGACACGTCCATATTTCTTGATTTCTAAGCTAGATTTGACTTCTTATCTTTAATTGAGAGTTTTATTTTTGTTTCAGTTTTTATTACATAAAAGCTGGTTTTATCACCTAGGCATTAAGTGTAGACTTTGAAGATGGCGAGGGATAATGTCATTTGGGATACGTCTGTTGTTGTTTTTTGATTTCTAGGGAAGGTTTGACCCCTTTTCTTTCAACTGAATGTTTTTTCCTGGTATAAGTATTTATTGACCATAAAATCTGTTTTTATCAACCAGACATCACTGTTTGCTCCTCAACAGTATCAATACGTGATGGCCATTACTTAATAGCTTTTCACAATGACATTGATTTGCTGCAGCAAATTGACTGGAAGGTATTTGTAGTGACATAATCAACATCAATTGATGGTGCAACAAAGTTGGCAGAGGATAACCTTATGCAAATAAACAATAAATGCAACAACTATCAATGGGAATGAGAGAGCAATCGAGTTGTAATGTGACAGTGACTCTGTGACATTTGTGATTTAATCACTGTCAGTATAAACACTTTTTAGTTGTAGAATTGCATTAATTGTTAATGTTTCAGACAAGTGAAATGGCTTGCTTGCAGCCATAAAACAGATTAACACATGGCCTGTACATGTGTAGTAAAAAGCCGCTACCCCTGAATGCCCTGTTGTCAGCTTTCTGAAAGAAAATCTGATTTGGCAGTCACTCCCAGAACGGTCCCAGTGCACTGCGTTATAATGACATTTGCACCCCAGAAACACTCTTGTTGACTCTACGTTGGATACAGTCATGTACAGAATCCAAGCAACCAATTTAAACATAGACCACTGATTTATTTTGTTTCATTTTATTTTATTAAAAGAGGTGTAAATTGTGGAAGACACTGTTGGACTACAGGGATTGAACTTTTTCTACTTTAACTGCTGATATGTCAGTGAAGCAGTTTTGTGAGTCTGATTTTTATTTTATTTTATTTATTTATTTATTTTTAATTCTTCAACTGTAAATTATGGCAGACACTGTTGGAATAGGGATTGCAAGAGCTTGCACTGTGGCAGTTTTGGCAGTGTGTAGTTAATATTTTCTAGCGCTGTTTTATTTTATTTCATAAAAACAGAACTGTAAATTGTTGCAGACACTGTCTAGAGATTATAAGTGCTTATTCTGATTTAACTGGATTTTCGATGTAATCATTGAAAGCTTTTCTTGGTTTGGGATGTTTCCACAGCTCTTATCATTCTTTAAGAAACTAGGCCAAAAGAGGCATTCATTTCACTTGACTGTGTATGCTGCTGCTACGTAAATCTACTAATTGTGGACTACTAATAATTGACTTTATTTAATGCTTAATGGTTTTCCTAGTACTTATACTTGAGTTAGATGAAACACTGACTCATTGTGGGTTAAATACTAAACAGAGAACACAGCCAGATTAGTTAGTGATTTGTTTTGTTCCACAGCATATATTATAATAAAATGTAATTGGCTTGTATGTTGATGCTTGTTATGCAGTTTTAAACTTTTTCTGTGTGTATAATATAAAGTCTTCCCTATCTAATCTGGGCATCACTCCAGCCAAGTTATCAGATTAAGTGCACTTAGTTATTGCTGAGTAGGAGCAGAGAAGAGAAATGGAAAGATGGAAAGAGAGAAAACAGAAAGCTACGGGCCTTCCTGATGGGGTGAGGGGTGTTCAGCCTGTCACAGTGGATAAAGTCACTGCCGGTACATCCTGACACATAGCTCTCAGTCTTTGTACTTTTTCTTTCATTTCTTTTTTATTCTGATGACTGACTGGAAGGATGTTTATGTTACTTTCCAAATCAACACTAGACATGTCACTGTATCTCCACCCTTTGTGTGCAGGTGTATTGTTACTATAGTTGGTTTACAATGACTTGGGTGTGTGTGATCGTCTCTCATGCACAGAGCAGTATGCAATGAAATATGTGAACCGATACACACACAAACACACAAGTGGCTTATGGCAAACAAAAAACACATTCTGTTCTGTAAATCTGACTGAATCCAGATGATGTAAGCTGTTTACAGCTTGATCTTGGGGTTTGGATTCTGTTTTTTGTAGATTAATTATCAACTGTATGCACGTGCACATACAATTTGTAAATTAGAGAAAATAATTGTTAATGACAAAACTGGATAATTATCTCTTTATCTCTTTATTTTCTGTATGTAGCATCTGATTCGCTGTCAGTGTTGTTGTTGTTGATTCACTTACTCACTGCTTGTGCATGTGGTGCGAAACAGTCTTTGGCATTGTGTTTTTCAAGGAAGATTGATTCATTTTGTGACACAAAAACAACAGAAGCAGTCTAACGAGTGTTGGATCCGAATGCAGACTTGAACCCAATTACCATTAGTGCCCTGAGGACACAGGAAGAGTGACAAGAGGGTGCGTGGTGAGATGGCAATGCTGAGCAGAGCTCGGCTGACTATGTGCGGAATGTGGCCTGTCAGGACAGGCCCATGGGAAAGATAAACCCTCAGCAGGGCCAGAGGTGAGAGAGTTGAAAGATTAATGCTGCTACTGTATCAATGTGAACATCAGTGGGCTTACAGTGGCGATCTACACTAAACTTCTTCACATAAATCCCTCGACAGTACCTCTCTTCCTTTTTATTGTCACAAATAAAAGGTCTTAGTAACTCAAAATGCTTAAAATCTGTGCTACTTGTACATTTTGGCCAGTGAAAATGTGTTTTCAGTGATGAAAAAGAAAACAATATTTGTAAGATCAGTAATTTAAGTACTTCTGAAATGCTTCTACTTCCTTCTTAAGGACAATGTTGTCGAGAGTTGGGGAAGCTACTCTGAAACTGTAAACTTGTAAGCTACGTGCTATATGTGACCGTATAGAGTGCAACAGTTTACTCACCTTCATGTCGTTTTTCATATTTGGGTGAACTATCCCTTTAAGTACACAGTTATGTCTTTTTGTCTGATTTTCAAATAATTTTTTGTTTCAAATCAAAGTTTATATTGTGATTTTACCTCAGGTTGGTTTGGTTTGTGGTTTATTATGAAGACTTGTGTACTCTATTACACTGAACAGAACTAAATGAATCTACAAAACAACATTATTTATATAATCAAGTTAAAACCGATTTGTTGATTGATTTGGCGGATAATTTATTTGAACATGTTCATGTTAACAAACAAACCGATTCAAACTGCTTACCTCAGAGGAGCCCGCTTACCCTAGCTGTGTTTGCGTAGCTTTACTACATATGCTATAGACTGTGATGAAAAGCGTTGATTTGCTTGACAAAAGTAACTTTTTCGGTACCGTGACAAAATGTTAGCTTGTTACGTCTCAACACTGGTTGTTAGAGCGGTGACATCTGTCATGAAATGTGTTTTTCTCACTCAATCATCTTCCTGTTTATCTTCCTCGGACAGGCTCATTTTTCTGGTTGTTCATTTGTTATGTTGACATTCTTACCATTTTGTTGGAAACTTTAAACAACAGGGTTAATATTTAAAGAATGTCGTCTCAATGTAATTAGATTTTTATCATATTTCTTTTTGAGCTCTGTGTTTTAAGGTTACTAAATGGAACAATTACAGTCAGCACAGCAGACTATTTCTGATTCTCCTGATAGTATCTGTGTTTAAAGTCTCAAATGTGTCTTACTAAACACTTAGGACTGCTTGTTCCTGCTCATGTGTCTTCCAGCTAAGTACACCTTGCACTTCTATGGAAATAACAAGGAAGTGATTTATAGTAAACTCTTGACCCCACTGCATTTGGCTCTAATGCTGCAGGCACATACTGTACAGCCTCTATCACAGTTTAAGTCTTTTGCATCAGCAGTAATTACTTATTGCTTAATCATAATCTGTCTGTAAAAGATTAAGCGGCGGCCCCTGTGGCAGTCACATGGCGGAGCGGGGGTTTGTTTTTTACTTTATGCAAAGCAGTCAGGTCACATGACTGGCTCTGTTTGTTGTGTCAGCTGAATAAGAAGAAAGGAGAGATTATAATGTGTGTCAGCAAGTCATAACTCCTCTATACAATGGTTTCAGTTTCTGGCCTGTTAAATGGCAATGCGTGAATGCAATAAACCTGAGGGAATTAAAATATCATGTTAGTAAACTAAAAATAATCTATTTCTGTTGAAAGAACATAATAAACATATTATATGCATAATATTTAGGTTGGTTTGCTTTCGCTTTTGACCTCACTGCTATTTAATGATACAAATTTTGTTGTCAAAATGTGGAAATTTGGGCTGCTTGTAAATATGTGCCATGTGATGGAATCAAATATCATTTTAGGATGTATGCGGACAGGTTATAGCCTCTAGGTTACATGCTTAGTGAAATGTTTTGTGCTTTAACTCTGTGTTTAAATATCTGGCATAAAAAAGCATATAAGTCGTCTGCTTGTATTAATGGTTTGTGACTTTTTTCTTCTTTTCCAGTAAAACATCTAAATAAAAAATGCACTCATATTCATGGCATATTCTCAGAAAATAAGCCTTATACAGTACAAATGTTTAGCAGGTTAATTGATCTTTTTACTCAAATACAAAACAGAAATGTGTTATTTTTAATATATAGTGTATGTTTATTTAAATGATGTATGACTGATTGACTCTGTATAAAGACTCTGTTGTGCTTGTGTCTGATGACAGTGAGAATGTCAGACTTTGTAACAGATGTTTATTCCACTTTGGTGAAAATGGAGGTAATTTGTATGTGCAATGAATCCTCATTCATTTCATCATCTCTTACTGTTGCAGTTCCAGCCATAACCACCTTCCTTTGGTCAGGGCCACTTGCAACGCAGCTCTCCAAACACCACTTTGGAATAAACCACAGCACAGATTTCCAAAAACTGGTCAAGACACTGAAAAAAAAAGCCTAAAGACAGACTGGATTGGCCATATCTGACGCGAAAGTCCAAAATCCACCCAGTCCATGTTAACTTACAGTAAACATAGACCCTCAGGGTTTTGGGACCGAGTAGATTTTCAAAAGGAAAATCCTGTTTTCCAGTAAAAGTATATTTTTTTCATATATTGAAATGGTTTAAAAAAAACAAAAAAAAAACAATTAAATGTAAAAATATTTAATAATTCTATTTTTGATTTAGAATTTTTTAGTAATATCTTGATGATTTTTAAAACTTGAGAAGTAAAAAAGCAATAAACAATCAAGCAAAAACAAAATATATATATATTTTTTTTGTGTGAAAACAAACTGTTAGTTGGTGGCATTCCTGATATCAGAGACACAGATTACTCTCAAGTCAAACTGTCTTGATGCTAACCTTATGGTCTAATGCTGTTGAAGGTTATTTTATTATCAGCTTGGAGTCAGCCAGAGGTTAGTGTTGTTGGAGTTTCCTCACTGTACTCCAGGGCCACAGGTCTATGCCACAGGGCACGTGTATTGATATGGCACCACAGATAGGAAGGAATGCGTGGCGGCTCGTGATCTTTCGTGGACTGAGGGATGATCTCAGAGTTCACCCAACCAGAGCGCTCCTGTCGGTATGCAGGATGTCAGTAAGTGCAACCAGACACTGACTTCTGGGTGAGGCGAGTAACGGCTCAGCTGGATTAGTAATATGTTGATGGGGTCGGTAAGATTGAAAAGAAGTCTCTTGTGCTCACCAAGGCTGCAAAATAGATTGGTTTTAGCTTTATAAATATCTTGACAGTCACTTTTGAACATTTAATGAGTCCTTGGTGTATTTATTTCTTCTTACACACAAAAATTGCACTACATCTTGCATGTTTTAGGAAAGTTTTCCTAAGGATGAAACATATTACGTTCAAAACCCGTTTGAAGTTTGCAGTTTCAGCTGGGATTCGACCGACTCCAATTCCAGGGAGGGGCAGCTGGGAATTCCACTGTGGCAATGGACTGGTGGAGGGGTGTTATATTCAGCTGTACTCCAGCTGTGTGGATTTATATTGGTGACCGACAGGCGGTGAAGGGGCATCGGTGCCAGACTCGCCCACTCAAGGGAAGACTTGGCTAGGAACGTCTACATCTCCACCTACATAACTTTCTCTCATCCACTTTACTTTTTCTCTTTAAGTTCCTCGTTCTCTCTTTTTTTTTTCTAGAATAATCCTCAATCTTCTTCTGTCAGGTTTTTTTCTGGAAGTGCTGGCCGTTATCCCACAGTGTGTTTCTCAGTGACCTCAGGGCAGCCATCTGTGATCAGAATCATCTTTCTTGGCCCACAGGGCAAACGGTTCCTCACTTTATCGGCGCTGACATGCCTCACAGGTGTTTGCACACACCTGCATGTCTGTACGCCTGTCCAAGGCAGAGAATCTTGCTGGTTTTGCAGATTCAACGTAGCGACTGTGTTGTTCATTGTTCAGACCATGTGTTGTTTGTTTGTGGTTCCACACCCAAATGCAAAGCTGTAAAGACAGCTGATGGACCTTCTGCTCCTGGGCTTGAGTGACAGATGTTTCTACACAATGAAGTCTGTCGTACACAAATTGTTCTTACAGCAGTTGTTCATGTTGCATTTTTAGAAAGTATGAACATGAGAGGCTAGTCTTGGATTATTGGGTTTATGGCAGCAATGGCAATAGATTCAGTGTGATTTAGATTTATTGATTTATTAAAAACACAAAATAATAATGTAACTTGAACATATCTTTTTTGAACGTGTTTATATGTTCTGAATTAAAATTAATTTTATTTCTTGGGGCAGAAAGTCAAAAATGTCAGGGTGATGCAACTGTCCTTATATCATAATGGGAAAAAAA
>SCHK01083340.1:1707-24229 GCA_004124795.1 Poropuntius huangchuchieni
TAAAGATAACTAAATAATACACCTAACTAACACAATATAACACAATAAAAACATGATTTTTGAAAAAAAAAAAAAAACTGAGTTACATTTTTTGCAAATAAACTCTGCAAATGCTTTTAAACATGTTAAAAATATGACCTGATGGAAGACAAAGTTATAATCCATAGTGCTTCTATTGGACTATAGATTGCAGGCTGTGATGGGAGATCATATATTTTGAACCAGTAAATTTGATTACACAATAAATTAATGAAAAAAGAGTTACATATCTGTTTTCTTATTTTGCACCCCACTCTGGTAGAAGTAGGTTGTAACAAAAGCACTGGTGATACATGACATTATTGTGCACAGTTGAGGAATAGGCTACTTTTCTAAAATACTTTAATTTGTAGCAGACAAATATAGATATATTATATCAACGTTTGAGACAAAACACAGACAGTAAAGGATCATAGTTCTTCAAATTTCAGTATTCAAAACTGCAAACTATTTTAAACAGTTACCTCTTGACATGTAATGGTTTGAATTATTTGGGTTTACTAAGGTGCAGAGCGAAAACCATTTTAAATGCCTCTATTAATATAAAAAATTAAAGGTAAGGTTTTTTTTGCCTCGTATAGATGGTTCCTAAATAATGCTGTAACCTATTTATCCACCTCTAATCAGTAATAATACACTGTAAAAAGTGAAAAGTTAACTTAAAAAAATTGAGAAGTACATAATAATAAAAAAATAAGTGAACTTTTTCATTCATTTGACTTATTTTTTTAAAATTATTATTTACTTATTAATTTCAAGGCAACAGGTTTCCTCAATTTTTTTTAAGTTAAGTTAACTTTTCACTTTTTACAGTGTACAATGTACCAAATTGTCCATAGGTTGTCAACTGTAACTGTGAGTAGTATTGGTTCTTTCTGACTACTTGCTAAATTAATAAAGTTATTTTTATCTAATTGCATTTGTAGCATATGTAAAATGTGCAATAACTTTTTTTTAAATTATTTTAATTTTTTTTTTCCAGATAAGTGGAAAAAATAAGAATTGCTGTGCTATTTTTTTCTGTCATGACAGTCATTTACAAGTATACAGACATCTAAGGTATCGATCATGACTTTACATGACCTTCTTTTTAGTCAGACTAAGTGTTGACATTGGACCTCATGTTTTTCTTTCTTTAGGATAGAGAATCAACAGACACTTTAGCCAGTGCTGATAGTGACTCACTACTGGTGCGTTTGGATCTTTTGATCCTTCATTTCCTCATTTCCAATATTTTTGCTACAGGTGCTAAAATAAACAAGGGAGTGGCACATAATTAGCTGGCCTGGGGGAAAGGAGGCATATGACAGTTTGGGGCTGTCTATGTTCCCACAACAGACAAACTGTGACTTGTAGCTAAATATACAAAAAAAGAAAAGTATTAAGAATCTTTTCTTCACTGGAATCCTTCTTCCTGTTAATCAAATCTGTTTTCATATGGACACGTCTTGCTTTCTTTTATTGCTGTGGTCATATTATTAGTCATGTTAGCCATAAAATGCTGCATTGTTATTTTACTTATCTCTTCCACACAATAAATAACGCTGAGCATTGTGAAGGTACTACAGGCCTGATGGAAAAGATCTCTTACAATGACAAGATCTACAATGACAATCCACCTTCAGAGGGTTTTTCCTCAGAAGAATGCATTCATTTCCTTTAAAAAGGCAATTTACAGTTATTCACATGCAGGGCCAGCCAAGTCCAAACCCCTTTTTGCAAGATGTGGTGACACTGGCAACTGACCTATATAAATCTATGAATCAAATATCAGTTTCAGTTTTGATATGTGCACAAACCAACACATACCTTCTTAGTAAAAAAAAAACTTTCATGAAGTGCAAACTGAATGTAATGTTAAACTACAATGCCAATCCACACGTAAGGGCGTTTCCTCAGAAGAATGTGATCGTTTTACTTTAAAAAAGGCCATTTACAGTTAGTCACATGCCGGGCTGTCCAAGTCCAAACCCCCTCAGATTTGACGAGATGTGGTCACCTGCAGTTACATAAGGCTATGAATCTTTAGGAAACATTAGTTTGAGTCTTGATTTGAGTGTGCAAGCAACAACACCTTCTTAGTAAAAAGGAAACAAACTGAGTGTAATGTTTTCCGACAGTTTAATGTTTTTGCAACTGAATGAAAATGTACAATTGTTTATATACAGTGCGATTCATTTAAAAGTGGGACTTAAAAAGGCTACATTGTCTATCAGATATCAAAAAACACATGAGAAATAATGATTTAAAATGTGCTTTAAAATAAAACACTTAATTTGAAATTATTACAAAGTACATTAAAAAAATTTTTACAGTACATTAGTTTGTTAAGAGTCATGAAAG
The DNA here is from genome assembly GCA_004124795.1 of Poropuntius huangchuchieni. Lineage (NCBI taxonomy): Eukaryota > Metazoa > Chordata > Actinopteri > Cypriniformes > Cyprinidae > Poropuntius > Poropuntius huangchuchieni. The sequence continues at coordinate 4,090 of SCHK01083340.1, forward strand.
TGTCTTTAAGTAGGCTACAATTAAGTGGTCTTTTGTTTCAGTAATATGTTATCTTAAAGTACATTTTTAATTATTTATAAACATATATTTTAATTATTTTGTAAACATTTTTACTTTTAAGATTTAAAGTATACTATAAGTGTACATGCTTTTTTTTTGTTGCAAGGGGTAACATCAGATTACTAACCAGAGTGAGAGAAAAGCATTCATTCCAAGAAAGCTGATGATGTTTCAACTACCAGATGTTCAAACACAATCTCGTCGTCATGGAGATGTTTAGGCAAAGTGAAGAAGGAAATGTCTTGGGTGGTGATTGCACCAGAGAAGAAGCAAAACTTGTTTGGCATAATTTGCTTTATCAGTTGCTTATATAGGTACATACGATTTGTTAATGTTTTGGAAAAATGTGTATTAGAGTTGTTTGTGTATAAGCTGAATTCTAAAATAAAGTAGGCCTATAGTCACAACCCACTGAAAGTTAAATTGTAATACTATAGGGCAGGGGAATTATTGAACTGCAGTTCAAAGAAGTAATAATCAAAAGAGCTAGATTAATAAAACAAGCAAAAACATATAGGCTAAGTCTTACATGCTGTTCTTACAGTTTCCCTCTACTTTTCTAGACCTTTCCTGACCCCTTCCCCCTCTTTATCTCTTACTTCACTTTCTGTCTCCTCTGTTGTTCTATAAAGGCAAAAACACCCCTTTAAATGAATTTCACATCCAAATTATTTCATTTAACTGTGTATAAGTGTTTGAGTTTTGTAGAGGGCAATGACAAGGCCCACAAGTATCATATTAACTTTTTAATTCCAAGTATTCCCCACAAATGTGTATACTGTGTCCAATTACTAATTAATTAATTTATTACTATTATTTTTTTTATATAAATATGTAGTAAGGAATTTTGCTGTGAAATATTATTGATACTTGGAACATTTTTCTGCTGTTTCATTGTGGCATGTGCCCACAGACATGAAACTAAAACAGGAAGTCTCTTCATTGTTTGATCTTATTTTTCTTAATTTTTTTTTTGTTGACATTTGTGTAATCAAATGGTATAAGAAAAGCCATATAGCCATAACCATATTTGAACTTCCATCATTTTTTACTTGGATGTAAACCACATTTTAGAATCATTAAATTTAAAATGTAGTGCAAAATATATGATTGCTAGAATTCTGCTGATTTTTAAGAACTTGCACTCCTATTACACAATAGATTTTTTTTTTTCTTATCTACCATTTGTCAATGATTAAACCATTTGTTTTGCAGGTGAGCAGTAATGTTGGTGAAAAAATCTTAGGAGTGTTAAGTGCTTTTGCTTCTACATAATGGGGTGGTGCTGCCATCTAATGGTGCTAGAGTGTAGCATCATTGGATGAATTTTCATTGTTATAGAGATGTGTGTGTTTGTTTCACCATGGTCACGCAATTTTCAGCCTGTTTATACACATTTGCATTTCACTCTCAACTAAACCTCTGATGGTTAAAATTTTTCGTTGCGTAAAGGTTTCATAGATTCGCTCTGCATGATTTGATATGGACTGGAGACTTTTTGAATTTGGTGGGGTCTAATTCTTCACTAATATAGAACAATAGGTTGTTTCTCGTGGTGCAGACATCTAATGATACATGTTCTATGCATGTAGGGGTTTCCGGCACACTTATTCAAGGTGACTTAGAAATAATTGACCCACTTTTCAGTTTGCATTTCACAGAGAGGGCAGAATAATTCCTGAGGCTCAAAAATGTCATATGATGTGTTTAAGTCCAATGAGCAACTCTATTCCAATACTCTTAACAGAATATGCTCAAATTACCTGCCAAATAATTTATTTAAAAATAAATAAGTAAAACTTGATTTTACTGCAAGCAAAACATACCGTTTGTTGCATTATACCACAAAAGACAGGGTTACGAGTTCATTAGGCTAATGATGATTTTCTTTGTTCTTTAAGTATTTTGTAGGGCTCGCCCAGCTTAACACATTTTTTTTGGTTAATATTCCGATTAAGTTATGAAAATGTAATTTCCGAATGTTTTCTGAATGTTGACCAGTTTTTAAAATGTTTAAACAACATTTGTGGACGTTAGCGAAAACATTATGGGCACATTAAATTTGAGGGATATTTACGTTATTTACGTCCCAAAAGTGCAATTATGCGAAACATTACTTTTGAATCCAACTACAAAAGAACAAAAAAACAATCCAAGAATGATGCATGAATTACGTTTTGAGAACCGTTTTTAATCGACACTGCCAACCAACCAGATTCCAAGACCCAACAAATGCCGACTGAATTTTGTGAATAAGTGCTAATAACCAACATCTACGTAGTGTGAGTTTGCATTTAAAGACTAGAACTTCGAATGAATGTTCTATTAACGTTACTGGAAGCACATTTATTTGTAACAAATCTGTAAACAACCTTGCCAGAACTTTGACCAACATTATTGTGGTCTTCTCTTTAAAATTATAGTACCACACACACAAAACCATCTCAATTTGAGCATTCTAGGAGAATGTGCAGTGACTACTGTAAAAGAACCTCCATACTTTGTCAAGATGACCACCGTATTTTTGCATCAGTGAATGCTTTTCTGGGAAGATATCATTTATAGAGTTTCAAATTATGGCTGAAAAAAGTGGAACAACTGTAAAACGCATTCCTTTTCTCTTTTATTTTGTCTGTTCCTCTACGTACTGTCTTACATTCTTTTCCTCCCACACTGACTGCTGCTCACTGCAGCAATATGATTCTGTCTCACGCTTGCTGCATGTGTCTCTTATTAGCCACACTTATACAATTCCTTATGTGTATACTGCAAAAGAATGAGAAAAGAGAGAGAGAGACAAAAGCGTCCTAAGGGATGCAATATTCTTTGGATACTCTGTGTGTGTGTGTGTGTGTGTGTGTGTTTTGAAAAGGCCTGTTCTTTTAATACACTGTCTTGACTTTCTGTGGCTTGTGGATTCAAACAGTGTGCAACTCCCCATAACTGGAAAAGAGGAACAGAAAACCATACACTGGGTTTGAGTACATCAAACAACAGCACTGGTTAAGAAAATGTAACAATATTCAATGAGACAGCTATACTTACAGTAATAGTTTCCATGTCAGGTGTCACAGTTTCAGTTCTGGAAGAGGTAAAATACTGTTTTCATTATGAAAAACCGGTTAAATCAAGTTCATTTTCGTGGTCACTTTGATTGTTATACATACATGACTCACACAAGCACACAGTAGAAAACAGTAAACTGCACATTCAAAGACTTATAGAAAAAAATGGTATTTTATTTCCAGATTTTTCTTTTTCATTATTTTTTTTAACTTGCATTTTTCCCCACAAGGTAAATTCAACATAAAAAATAAAAAAATTAACAGCGGTACCATGAAAATGTAAAAAAATAATAAAAAATAATGTTTATATAATCATATAATTATTAACAAACAAACAACATTAATAATTCTTAATAAGAACACGATAAAGAAACATTATGAAGGTAAGCTGTTCATCTCATGCACCCTTTCATAAACACTCTTTCAGAGCGGAAAAGTTTTCCAAAAACAAAAACAAGAAAGAAAAAGAAAAAAAAACAGATCAAGAGTTTTAGCCCATTGGGCTTTTAGTATCTAGCTACATGCAAAGACATAAAAGTGAACTTGATTCTTAGACATTCTCTCTGGCATAATATTGTGTACATTGACTAATCCGCGGCCTAAACTCCTCTGCCTGGTGTTTGAAATAACACAATGAGGAATCCTCCGGGACGTTCGAGAATAACCGTTCAGTGCCACAGTGTGTGCCAGAGTTATAAATCTCACCTTTTTTGGAATATACACATTGTTTGTTGCACCTGTATTTAAGTTAGTTCAGATTGAATGATATGTGTTCTGATGTAACATCCAAAGCTCTATACAGATTTGCTGTCAGTGCTGAATTTCGAAATGATTGTTTCTTTTTTATTTGCACTTCATCCCTTCTTCATTTTCTTGTCTTCATGTCCTTTGTGGTCCTCACAGCGTTTTGTCACTCTCTTTCTTTAGGTGGCTGCAATGGAGGGCAAAAGTCAAAGATGAAAGAACAAAAAAGACTGCTTTGTAACCGACTCATGCTTACAGCATTGATGATTTTTATACTGATTAAAATAATGAAACTGACAAAAATATTGGCCTTAAGTTTTAATGTTGAATAATACTTTATAAATAATGTTAAAAATCAAGCCTTCCAAATAATGAAACTGCACAGCCTATGAGTCATTGCTAATGACCAACTGAATAAAAAAATGATGGTACAATGTAAAATTGTTGGCTTGCAGTCACTAATTTTTTTGAATATTGTAAGTTTATTGCAATATATTCAAATATGTAAGTTGCTTTATAGTGTAATGAGACTCGATTACATCATTTGCAATGACTCATGGGAATGGAAGTTCACTGCTGATCCCTTTTGGGCAGTTCTCGTTTCCATGGTAACAGAGATATCTCTAATTGGTGAATGCAGATAGGTTTTCTCTTTAGGATTATGGGTAGAGTAGTTTGGCTATTAAACAGTTTTGCTGAAATCTCACAGATTTCTGGCTTTCACAGAATCACTTAATCTCAGAAGTCATGGTAGGTCTGTCGTTAAAGGTTTATACTTTTTTTTTTTTAATTCCTCTATGAAAAAATGTTCAATTTTAGATATAGGTATCAACATCAGTGATACTGGGTTTGATAATAATTCAAATTTCATCCAAAAAAAAAAAAAGTGGTATATCGCCATACAAATTACATGGATGCGCTCACCTGTAGTACTCGTCCTGGGCGAGGGAGTGATGATGGTGGTGGATCCACTGCTGTTCCAGGGCAAGTCTCTGGAACTGAATCTCGGCACTCTGAGCCTGCTGCATCGCCTGGAGCTGGTGTGCTGCAGACATGGATCCACCCAGAGACGAGGACTGGGGCATCTCACGGAAAGGACCTCCTGTACACAACGTGCAAAACAAGTGCAGAAATCGTTTAACACATAAAGCAATGAAATATATCGCAACAGAACATCATCACACCTCTTACCAAAGAGCTGCTGTCGAAGCACCTCGCTGTCAGTGAGGGAGTGTGCCAGGATGGGAGGCCCAAGAGCAGCCCCTGGGTACGGCAGACGGGCCAGGGGAGACCCTGATGCCAGCGGATCCATCAGGGGGTGTACCCCTCCCGCGGCTGCCACCCAAATACGTAACAAAACAAAAGTGGGAAATTTAATAAGAGTAGCACAGTTTCCCAGTGGCACTGTAGGTTAAAATTCTTTTGCACAGGAACAGTGCTGCCATTATTCTTGCTGTTCACAAACCATTTTACTTATAGCCTGTTGTATTTTCAAGTGAAACTGGACATTTAGATGACAGTAACTGTATTGTTGATGTTGCGAAATTTGTTACAGAAGTGATACGGCTGCTGTGATGCTGACAGCCTTAATAAGAAAGTTCATTCAAAAACATATATATTTACTCATGTTGTCCTTCAGATCTACATCTTTTTATTTTTTCTTCTGTGGAAAACAAAACTAAATATTTTGAAGAATGTTTCAATTGTTTCGTCCTTACACTTAAAGTTGGAATATAATGTAACACTGGACCCTACTGACTTACACTGTATGGATTAAAAAGCAGTTGAGACATTTTTCAAGATATCTACTTTTGTGCTTCACAAAAGAAAAAAGCGATATAGATCTGGACTATGAGGGTGAATAAATTATAACAATTTTTGGGAGAGCCATCCCTTTTAATTGTCACTAAATGCTCAAGTTATGAAAGAACTAAGAAAAAATATAGATTAACGCATTTGTCAACTGGGTGATTGTATCTAAAAGAAGTACAAATCATTAAGCAGTTTAATTATTTTGTTGTAGTTTTTCTGAATGGTAATAAAAAATAATGTAAAATATTTAATATATTAACACAACTGTGCAAAATGTTGAATTTAACAAAAATGTAAAATTTGTACAATTAATATCTTTCTGTGAATTGTTTTTCCTTTATCATATATTGTTTTATCATTTGTCATCTTTGTCAGCAGCATGTTTGAATTTTATTTGGGTTATTTAATTTGGTTATTAAGGCTGAATAGTTGACCATCCTGGCCCATCCCTAATATTGACAGAACCATATTCTGAATTTGCTGAAATTTTTATTCTGCAATACAGTGTGCTGTGTAAATTGTGAGTGTGTCTGTGTATGGTGAATACCTGTGTCCTGCTGGTGCAGATGTAGGTGAGAGTGAATATGTGAATGCTGGTGATGATGAGGAGTCACGTTCAGCATCTGTAGCCGGCCGAGAGAATCTCCTCCTCCTGTGCCTCCTGCAGCCGCTGTGCCTCCTCCTGCGGCTCCTCCACCTGTCCCTGCCCTTTCCCTATCCCTCTCTCGCTCCCTCTCTGTGGCAGGTATCACTCTCTCCCTTTCCCTCTCCACGCTCCTTGCACGTTCAGTGCTGGGAGGAGTGCGAACGGGGGTGGGATATCGTTCAGAGGGCGTAGCCTGAGTTGGGAGGGGTGGGGGCTGACAAGAAGGGTGCGTATTTGGAAAGGTAGAATGTGGAGAGGGGTGATGAAGAGATGAGGCTGTTGGAGGAGGAGGAGGTGGTGGGGGAGGAGGTTGAGGAGGAGGGGCGGGGGCTGCTGGTGTCACTGGGGCTCCGGCCGGAGCCTGGTGGGTGGGGAGTGTGGCTGGAAGAATAGAGGGGGTGGGTGGGACTGACAGAGGTGGAGGGACAGGGTTTGGATTCCTAGCTGCTGCGGCTAAAGCTTGAGGGGGCGGTGCAGGGGGTGGAGTTGTACCATAAAGGGCAACCTCACTACCAGGAGCTCCGCCTCCAGCCCCGCCCCCCAGCAGCAAGGAGTGTGAGTGTGTGTGCGAGTGTGCGTGTGACAAAGCTATTGCCGGGTCGGCTAAGGCTCCAGCTGTGTAGACACGCTCCTCGCTCTTAAACTCAAATCCTGGCTTCATGCGCTCTCTTTGAGCTGCTACAGCATGAGGGAATCCCACTCCTCCAAGCCCCGCCCCAGCCAACCCACCAGGACCATGACCATGCCCTGGATGGGCAGGGCCTCCCTCCAGCCCACCCCCATATAAAAATCCCAGAATGGCAGCAGCCGTGGCGGCATCGGCTGGAAGGTGGTGGGGGTGTGCGAGAGCTGGGTTTTGAAATTGGGACAGGAAAAATGAAGGATGCACATGGGGATGAGCGTTAGCATGTGCATGTGCATGTGCATGTGCATGTGCATGCGCATGAGGGTGAGGGTGGTGGTGAAGGTGGGGATGGTGTACCTGTGCGCGACTGGCAGCGCCCAGTGGAGACATGGCGTGAGGACGGGCATACTCACTCAGGGTTCTGAGGGCTGGGGTATCAGGCCCCAAATATGGACCCCCAAGCCCAATGCCAAGAGCACCCTGAGGGCCTCCAACAACTGGAGAGCCCCCTGCCATGGAAGGAAGGAGTAGAGTATGAGGAATGGAATGAGAAAGAGAAGGATGCAGAGGATGAGAGGGGTGAATGGCGTGGGGGTGTGAGGCATGGTGGGCATGGTGGTGCTGTGGATGGACTGCTGGGTGTGAGGGGTTCACAGAGGATGAGGAAGATGATGAAGGGTCTAGAAGGATGGAGGACGAAGAAGGAAAGAAGAGCGAAGAGCCCTGGCGTGTGGCTGTAGCTCCTAATCCTGCACTTGTGCTACTGTCCTTCTGCTGAAAAGAGAAAAATGTTTACAAAGAATCTAAAAAGTAACGTGTAAAGGATCTAACTACAGAAAAAACATTTCATTTTTTGAACACAAGGTGCAATATCATGTAATAATCTTTTCTTTTAAAAAGTGCATGAATCTAGTTTTAAGAATGTTAAAACTAGACACAAAACTAGTAATAATACTGAGATTACTGAAATACTTTTTGCAACGCTACTAACAAGCTCTGCTCTGTCTCTTACCTGAAGATGTCTGTCCAGGTCTCTCTCTCTCTCCTTTTCTCTCTCTCGTTCCCGCTCTTTCTCTCGCAGGTCTCTCGCTCGCTGTTCGACCTCTCTACGAGCACGTTCTATGGCCTCATTTCTCTTCTTCCAAAGCTTAGAACCATCAAGTGGAACAAATAGAACATCACTACGGGCGCAAGAGTTCCCACTACCCCGGTCAAGAACCCTGTGAAACCTGAAACCAAAGAATTTTTTTACCATGAGGTAAACAATCATACATGCCAATATTATCAAAACAACACATTTACCCAATCATGTGGGACCAAGTTTTGGTTATATCAGGTAGCACATCTGGTTATCTTCTAATCTCTTGTGTTTTTCTAACAATTGATTATAGGTTTCTGTACATGTCAAAACTTGTACATCTTGTCTGTGCCGATAGCCTCGTGGGCACTGCACCGACATATAGCGCTGTTGCACTTTGGGTGACCCGAGTTCGTTGGCTGAAACTACACAGTTAAGCAGGAGGCTGTCAGCCAATAATATGACACCATTATATTGGGCATTTCTATCAATGGCATGATAATTCTTATCTGTTTTTGTTCTAAATTCACTTGTTTATGATGTTTTATTAGATTTGATTTTAATGAAACACCAAGTCTTACCGAGCTGATTGGCTGGCATGAATTGGAATATCAACAGGTTTTGGTTCTGGGGAAGGACTTCGGAGAACTGGAGGAGGGCTCTCCAACTCCTCCCTCTCCTCTACTGGCTCCTCCTTGATGACAGGTGGTAGCGCTGGGCCAGAAGATGAATCAGAGTGACCATCTACTCCAACAGACGTGCTGGGGGTTGAAGCAGTGTTGTTGTGACTGGGGTTACTAAGATGCGGTTGTACTTTAGTGTTTTGAGGGGAGTGCAGTAATGATGGAGTGTTAGTGCTATTGCTGTTGTTGGGAGCATTGCCACTGGCATTGCTATTTCCATGGTTTCCATTGCCATGGTAAGAGCTACTGAAAGGAGTATGACTGCTTAAAGTGCCATGGTAAGGAGTAGGCCTGCAACCTGATGGACAAGACGTGGACACACCCGATGCAGGAAGCGGTATAGAAGAAGCAGAGGTTGATGGAAAAGGACTAAACCCTCCCATTGGATTGGTTGAGGGACTGGGAAGAGGAGAGAGCGGGGTTGGTGGAGTCTGATTGGATGAAGAATACGGGCCCTGTCGAGCATGATTGCCTGGAAGGGATGTAATGGATGGGGGCTGACAATGTGAACTAGTGGAGGGTGGAGGAGGTGGCGGAGGATAAGAAGTAGAAGTTGGATGACCAGGTCCAGAACCACTTGATGAAGGAGAAAGGGATGGAGGGTGATTGCGATTTGAATGAAGAGCAGATGTAGTGTTGTCCTTTTCCCTCTCTCTTTCTCTGTGCTGGATAGGCAAGGCTGTCTGTCCAGGATAGTGAGGATGATGTGGAAGTGGAGGTCCTCCGGGATATTCCCGAGTAAGATTTGGGGCCAGTCCGGGTGGGCTCGGGAACTCCCTTGGCACACCAGAAAGTGGGACAGAAGAAGAGGTCGATCCAGGGGGTGGGTAGGGATCCTTTGACCCTGGAGGAGGGTACTCTCTTAAATAGTGTGGAGGGGGTGGAAGGTCTGCAGTATTGGAGGGTGCTTGGGGGGTCTGTCCTTGTAGTGTTTGCTGCACATTTGCATCCATCGGAGAAGAATAGTCTCTATTTGTGGGGATGGAATTTGCAGAGGAAAAGGGAGGATGACCAGAGCTGTTTTGTGGTGAACCCGCTGGGTCACGGTTCACCAGGGTCGCCGAAGGTAAAGCAGATGGTGGGGCACCTACAGGTGCTTGGTTGGCATTACCAGCATAAGTGTTACTTCCTGCCTCCCTAACTTGGCCTGCTAAATCCCCCCACCTATTGTCCTTGTCTCTTGGATGACATCCACCCCCTCCAGAGCTTTCAGTTCCAAACTCTCGTCCCTGTGCTTGAAGCTGCTGGTTTTGCAAAGGAAATTCCCTCCCAGTTCCTCGATCCCGATCTCTAAACCCTGGTCCATATTCCCTACCACTCTGTGGTCCTGCAGGTCCGTCCCGGTTTGCACTGTATTCTCTGTTCTGTCCAGGTAGCGAATTTCCAAAATCCCGGCCCACATTAGAGTTTGGTCCTCCACCACCAGAAGTACTACCACAGATGCTACCACTGTTGCTGTTTGCATTGCTACTGCTATTACTAGCTGGGAAGTCTCTGTTGCCAAATTCCCTCCCACCCCTCTCCCGCTCAGCTGCAGTGCTATACCTGGGCAGGAACTCTTTGTGTGGGTGGGGATGAGGGTGAGATAGGTAAGGTGGGTGGGAGGAGTGTCGGGTGGAAGAAGGAGAATTGTACACAGAGGGCAGCTGTTGCTGTACTGGAGGCTGCTGGCTTGGATGTGTGTGGTGGTTACCTGGATAACGTACATATCCCCAGTTGCCAGGACAACTAGAGGGAGGTCCCCCTGACCAGCTGGTGGGGGTGTAATGGTGAGTGTTGGGAGGAGGAGGTTGCTGGGGAACGGTACTAGTTTGTGGAAGCAAGGAGGGTGGAACAGACTTATCACCTTTCTCTGGTTTGTCTGCTTTACTTTCCCCACCTGGAGCATTCTGCCCCACCTCTAGAGGTTTCAAGGCAGGTGGAGGTGGGAGTGTCGGTCCATGGCTCACATTTGAATTCCCATGGGAATACTCAGCACCTCCCACCCCAGGTTTCCCACACTGAGTGCTTGCTTTAGAAGGGATCCGACTGCAGGTGTGTAGCGTTTCGGGACCACTAGGACCTGTATACTCCACTTTGTTTGCAAGTTTGGAATCTAGGGGGAAGTATGACTTCCTGTTGCTGCTTGCATCGCTTGCATTGTCCACCATTCCACGATGAGATGTATATAGGGATGATGAGGACTTTAACGAAGACAAATCTCCCTCCATTCCTCCCTCACTGTCCCTCTGCTCCTCTGGTCTGCTATCCTCACCTCTCCCTGAGCCTCTCCGATCCTCTGCTACACATTTTGATGTCCCTCCATCTTTGTTTTTATCACTCTGCTTTGGGGAATCTGGAGAGTCAGATTCAGAATCCAAACTGGCCAAGGGGGAAGCAGAGAGACTAGGAGAAGAGGATCGATTGTCCTGGTCAATGTCCCGTCCACTGCTTATGCTGCTGCTACTGTTGGCTAAACTGCCTCCAACTGAGCTCCGACTGCCTTGTGATTGGCCATCCTCATTGTCACTTTCTCTTGATTGACTGTTGCTTGACGTTGGAGGTGGAGCTGAAGTCGGAGTGTTAGTTGAAAGGGGTGGGGCTGGGGGATTGGAGGAGTCCTAGTAGCGAAATCAAATATCATTATATTTCAAAAATGTTCAATCTTATGGAATTTTATTCAATGTTTCTACAATTTTATCAGTACCTGGACTTTCTGTCTTTTGGACGGTGGTACATGCTCCTCCCCTTCACTTTCTGATGAATCATGGCCTTGAGCTCGCCGGCTGAAACGTCCAACAGCCAATTCCTCTCCGGCAGTTCTTTGCTTAATAGTATAATTTTTAATCATGATGTGAGGCAGTTGCATTTTCACATTAAGTATAAAAAACAACAAAAGAACACAATTTGCTCACACGCTGACAAGCAAATGTAAAACAGTCAACAAAATTCCTTAACACACAACAAATACAGTAAATGCACACTAGTGTGGAACATTGTGAAAAAGATTGATAATGAACATTCAGGATAAGATAATCTAAACTCGAAAAATTAAGCATAAAATAATTCAGTGACAGAGATAAGAAGAAAAAAGAGATGAGATGGACCAAGGATGAGGTTATCAAAGATGAAGAAACTAGGACAATGGAGAAGATCATAAAAAAATAAATTAAAAGAAATAAAGACAGATGGAGGAAAATACAAGAAATCTTACTGTTTGCCTTTCATTGCGCTCTGCTCGGGAGGGGCTGGGGTGCGGACGTCTACCCCTCCTTTCCTCGCTGCCCCCCCTCCTGCGTCCACTGCGAGCGGGCATCTGTGGCCATGCCCAACATGACCGAGGGAGGGCAAACAGGAGAAAGAAAGACAGCATGATAAAATTACATCGCAAGACAAAAACAGATAAAGTGACCAAAAAGGAGTAGAAACTAAAAAGAATGAAAATACTAGGTAAAAAAATACCACTTTAATAAATGGTACAATCTAATAAGGATATCTAAATACTTTTTAATACCAGACACAAGTGCACTTGGTTCAAATGGTTCTGACTGATTTAAAGACTTATATCTACACATAGTCTACCTTTTATCCAGATCTCAGTATGCAGTAATGCCCTCACCGATTCTTTGTTGGTTCGGGTCTTCATGACTAGCTCTCTATGTGGTCCATTCCTTCCAGTCAGCCATTACAGAAAGCGGGAGCGTGACCACAATCAGGACGGTTGGCCTACAGGCTGCCTATCATATCATTAAATCTTTAAAACCTGGAGGGAACAGAGTTAATACCACTGAAGTCAAATTAAACTTACTATATTATATTATATTATATACACTACTTGTCTATTTCTTATCAGATACTTAATAAATCTATTAATGCTACCAGGAAAAGGTAAATTGTTTATTTAATTCCCTTCTCAAGTAATATGAAGAGGTGATGACATTGGTCCACTGTAAGTGCAAAATCATAATCTAATTTTTTTTTTTCATAATCAATGAATAAATGATCTATGACTAAACAATCTATAATCAACACAAGGTCTACAGTTTAGACACTGAAACAATCTTCTGTTTGCAGTAGCAGAGTTTAGAAACAGTAATGCTGTACAAGAAAAAATATTTTTGTGTGGACAGCATGGTACTTCAGAGGGTTTGTGTTACTCTGAAGCTGAGCTTTAGTCATCAATGTTGAATGGAGCTCTGCAAAAACCATCCACTGCAGCCAGCATAGGGAGAGGCACTGCTTACACCAAAAGATCAACATACACACAAATCTCTAAACTCAACATGCACAGAAATACACACTTAACAATATTCAAACACACGTATGCATGTACATAAATACTCACAAATACATGCTTTGCACTATGTTGTACAAATAAGAAAAGGTTTCCATTTACATTTCAGATGTTAAATATTAATTCCAACACCTTTTAATGTGACAGAAACTATTTAGATTTTCTCTGTGCAAAAATTCTTACCACTGTCAGGAAGCATTTTTTTAACTGGAATTTTCTTTACAGCACAGATATACAGTTTTTCTTCCTCATCTTTCTCTCTTTCCTGCTTATGATTTCCTTCTCTTGTTTCTAGCCTGCCTCACTGATAGCAATGTATTTTTAATTTTAAGGACAGATATTTTTCTTGAATGATGTTTCAAATATAGTCAGACAACATTGGGCTAATTCAAACACAATCGCTTAGCAACAATGCAATAATCCACTGACATACCGTGACATTGCTAATTAACCTCATCATAGTTGTAGTGAATCACATTTTTTAAAGTCTGAGGCACTTTTGGCCTTTTGAACACATGACCCATATTCTAAACTAAACCATGAGAGACACTACATTTCTTCATGAGAAAAACCAGCTCCCACTTGTTGAGCGAGAGAGAAGGACGATAAATAATTAGATGGAGGCAAAAGATACATAGTGTGGGTAGGAGGTTAGCTAAGTTGCTCCAGTATTTCTCTTTCTTTCACACACACACACACACACACACACACACTTCATTTATTGTGAATGAGACTATATATAGCACACTAACAGACTGAGTGAAGTGAGTGAGAGTATTTAGCACCGCCTTCAAAACTGCAAAATGTACATCTACACCCAAACCACTGAACACAAGACAAAAACCACAGTGCTGATAAATATTACATGCATATAAACAGATTTACAGGCTGCTGACAACTGACACAGTGAATACTCTGGCTACTCCATCATGACCACAATTAACAAAATACTCATTTGTAAAACAAGAATTATTTCTAATGCCAAACACACAAAGACTGCATCTTGTACATGTCCCATAAATGTAAAATCAGCATATTTGTGATCCAATTACGGTGTGCACAAGGTAATATATCCAACTGACAAACAATAAAGGCTGCCAGCACTCTGTCTACAGGTGAACCTTCATTCATCAGGAGTCCATTACCAAAATCTTGGCAAGGCTCCATGCATACCAAAAGCCTTCCACTCTCCCCCTGCAAACACATGCAGCTATGGAATCAGCAATACCTTGATTACAATACAGTATATACATACAGGCACACAACATATGGCAAGCAGTTTAAACATTTATTCTTTATACTGAACTAGTATCTATTTCTATGTTACTAGTAATTATTTGTTAAATATTAATATTTATTAGAGACTAGTATCTTTTTCAGTTTATAACTATTCGTTAGATAGGCTACTATTATTGTTCTTCACAACACATTTGTTAGTTAGTCTTTGTTGTTACTGATAACAAATTGCAAATTTTTATCATTTAATCCTGTAAAGAACTGTAGTTTGGATATCAACTATTCATTTCTGACTAATACATATTCCAGTTGTATCTATTAGTACCTATTCGAATATTTGCTTGGTTTCAGTTTTACTAGTACCCATTTATAAGAAACTAGTATTAATATAAGTATATGCAGGCAAATATAAGTAAATACTAGTATAAGTATTACAAGTAGTAATACTAGTAAGATACTAGTATTAGAATCTAGTCCAATTTCTTATTCCACTAGTTACAACTGTTTTTGTATTTGTCAGTAATGGTCAGTAACAATGGCTACTTCACAGTTTAATTTAAAAATCCTACAAGTAATAAACGGATTATAGACTAGTATCTAATATACTGGTTTCTGTTCAGGTAGTACTAGAAAAATAGAATTAAATGCGAATAACTATTTGAATATTATGAATGATTTGAAATCCTTACTAGCACTTAATGAATAGTAACTAGTGAAACTGAAATAGGTAACAGTAACAACTGGAATGCATACTAAATACATCACAATACAATTGAAGAGCTATGCACAGAATCTCCAAAGAAAATCAATGGTAAAAAAAATGCAATTTATTACCAGTAACAATGGAATAGTCACTTGTCACTGCTGGGATACTAGTATTAAATAGATCATTACTAGCGCGTAGTACTAATAAAACTGAAAAATAGGCCTATTGTTCACAATCACTGGATTACATACTAGTAACGCCAAATAAAAAGTACTAGTAGCCTAATATAAAGAGTACTAGTTAGTTTTAAGGAATAAATGTTAAACTGGCTTGCCACACACATACACAACACAAATCATACACTCTGTCCCCCTCTCATACACATATGCACAAATATAGTTGGAATTAGCTTTGATTCTGAATTCTTTAGCACGTAAAAGCACAATGCCAAAAGGTGGGGTGAGTTAGACACCCGAACGTGCATCATCGCTCGGCCACGCACCGCAACGTTCCTTTCTTCCATTCTTCTGCTGCTTGTTATTGATACGCATGCAGAGGCAGTGCTCTACTGTACTAACTGGACGACCTCTGGATTACAGTTCTCAGACAATGCACTGCACATTCAATCCTGACAAGACGAGGAGAAAGGGTCGCGAGTAACCCCCCTTTCAGTCTTTTCCTTCTCATATGAGGAACATTTGGGATCAGAATGGCGAATGGCATTCTTGTCGAGCTCCGTGGAATGTGAGCACTCGAGACCTGCGTGGTTACGCACCCCGATTTGCAATATGATTTCAGCCCAATCTATGCACATTAGTAAAGCACAAAGACTGGTGCGCGAGAAAGAGGGAACCATCTGAGCATGGCCAAAGAGTCAAATATAAGCATCCATTTTCTCCTCTTCTTACCTATAATATCCAGCGATGCGTATCTCCCTTTCTTTCTCTCTCCTGCTGCCGTTCGTACTGTACATTGACCTACACGCGTTCAAACATACAGGCAACTCGATGCACGGAAAGATTTACATTGTTGCGGCTTCGCAAATAACGCAGTATTTTCCCAGCCGCTCCCCCTGAAATCGGCGCAGAAAACGGGGTGCAGCTGAAGACTGTACAAATTGATGCGTACGTTTGATTCTTCCCCACCCCCTTTTCTTTCTGCCCCTCTCCCGCTCCTCTGTCAAGACGACTTGCACTCTTTTGCAGTCTGTACGGGCACAAATCTTCACGGAGGGGTGAGCGAGGGACGCACGACCACTCGAGGGTGAGAAGGGGCGTGATTTTCCGTATTCTTCAGGGAAAAGGGCAAGTTAGGAAGGGAAAGCCGAGGAAAAGGCAAGGAGGAAAGATGTCGAGATAAGGGTATTTATTCATTATGTAAATTACTGCTTATTTAATTGTCGATTTACGACACTTAATTAAGGAAATTAACCTAGAACTGCTTGATTAGGTAATGGGCACTAATTGGGCCTAATTGTACTGCTTTAATGAGGAAGGGGTGCCATTATTTCTGCAAAGTTATTATTTGAAATAGGCAGTTTTGTTCATCAAAACCTAAGCTTACATGTTTATGAGGCTTATTTCAAATCTACAGATTGTTCTCAGTTAAAGTCAACGTGAAAAAATGGACCCGTTTACTTTCCTAAGGCAAGTTCCTGGTCTTCATATATTTCCAAACAAGAAAAGAGGCTGACTTTGTAACTTTAGTCAAAAATTTGACATCTTTCTCTTCCTGTGAAACAACTTTCCTTTCCGCTGATGTCATGAAGGCCACACTGGCTATTGGATAATATTAACCAAGTAGCTATTATGAAACTCAGTCTGGCTCCATTCCAGCATAGCTATATTTTTTTCCATCCAGTAAGTTTTTAATTATATTAAGACCCACCAACACCCCTAAACCTGACAACACTATTGCATTTCTCAGGTATAAATCACACAATTATAAGAGGCAAATATCTACGTATTAGGCTATGTGTGTCCTGGAGTGAACAAACAATCTATTCACTATCACAGTAAGGTGAGACCATACTGAGAGTGGACCATCTCTGACTTACACAGTAATATATCACGTTATTACAAGTTGCAAATCACAATTCACACATACTTTAAGGTGTCTTTACACAAGCTAGGCTCTGAGGTGGTTCTGTGCCTGCTTTAAAATGAGTGAAGACACAATGTCACATAAAACAGTAGGCTAGGCTACTAAAATATATCTTTGTCATTGTTGTGACGGAGCACATATTTAATAATTTAAAAATTTGTATTTTATATTTGCATGTTTCTATGTTCATTTTTTTATCATTCTATCTTTTATTAACGCATTTATCCTGCAACTGCGCTTTTTACGGAATATAAGCCACTTTGGATTTAGCTTCACTGCTGCCTTTGCATTGTAAAGATGGCATTAGACTAAAAGAGCTTCCCCAAATCTGTACTTTCTTGTAAGACTGCAGTGGAGTGACCAGTCAAGCGGTCTCTCTCACACACACATACACAATCCATCTCCCTCAGTCTCTCTCTCCTGCAGTTTTTTCTTCCCTTTCGAATAGACCTCTGTCCCGGCTCCCATTGTGTTGTAACCATGGTAACCAACCTTGCAGAAGTGCGCGTGCGTTATCATGTCTGCTGTCTGACTGTAAGCGCCCCATCTACCGTTTGAAGCATGAGAGGCTGAGACTGGCTGCAGAGCTACTTTGCATTGATTTACTGTTGCAGGTGTTTAACAGGGAGCGGCGTTCACTTACGGTTTAGAATTCGTTACAGCACATCATCACAGGGTCAGCATTCAGTAAACAACCTGTAAACCTGTGACTGAAAGGAACATACGTTTATATTCATGTTAGAGCCTACATAGCTATTGCTTATAAATCTGTAGCAACTAAATATGTGTGGTTGCAATAGTAGTGGTTTGATACAGATTGAAATAGCCTATGAATTCATGATTTTACATCTGTTTAACCTATTAATAATTAGTCTGGGTTATAATTTAGTAGATAGTCTATAAAAGGTAGGCGTAACGCTGTTTAAGCGATTAAATAAACTTTTGTGTTTTTTTTTTGTTCTTGTTTTGCACTTTAAAATTATAAGCCAGTCACATCAATATTTAGAAAAAAGATGTACATCATACTGCTTTAATTCCACAATTTAATAAACAAGAAAAATTAACGAATAACATATATTTGAAACATAAAATTACTATGTAATTTTCCTTCGCTAAAATAGTTTGAATGAACCCAAAGCGAAGACAAGTTGAAGGAATAGTTTCAGTAAATGATTCACTCATTCATTTATAAAGACTGCAATTGTCGCCACCTACTGGCTAAATGAGGTAACCTGTCAAAGAGTCGCTAAAAAAAGCAAAAGGTCTGGAACTGTTCTATTTGACTAACTTTATACAGTTTCTCTCATTAGGAGAGATGCAGTATGTGTGCCTTATGGTTTCAAGATCAGACACACTATTTAAACATTCTCACTTGTCCTGCACAGCAGTGTTTCAGTATTCTTTTTATAGCCATCTCTCATGTCCCAGAGCTGATCATACTGACCTTCAGCCGCAGGTAGGCTACTCATGAGTTTTCTACTGTGGGAAAGTCACAGATAGTTTTCACAAAAGAGTGTTCAAAAATAGAGAACAACAAAGTAGAAAATTGGGAAAAGACAAGAGCAAAGACATAACCTGCTCAAATAGATCTAGAAAAGTATTTTTAAAACACTGTACTAAATCCACAGTAGGCTACATACGCTGCAAAACTACATCACCTCATTCCATTGTGAAGGACAGACATACATTTTGTTTGATTTTTGCAATGTGAATCACAGATGTATTCTGTGTTGCACTAATTATGAACCAATCTGTCAAGTATTGTACCTTGTCTTCATCACCACAGCCACAACACACTAAATGTGGCTAGTATACAAGAAAATCAGATAAATTACAGTATTTCTTTCTATAAATTTCAGTAAAATATCAATAAGTTAGTATAATAATAAAGTACATTTACCATAATTTTACCATATAAATATATAAAATATACACGGTAACAGACCTCTCTCTGTCTACCAGAGCTTGTTGCTGAACAAAATCAGATCAAGCAGAAAAACAAACCATGACGGCCAATGAAACCAGCAAGTGAAGTCAAATTATGTGCAATGAACAAATGATGGGTTAGGCTGAAAATAACAATTGTGTTAACTTCTATTAACACACATCTGTCTGTACAGACAACAATAGAAGGATAAATCATACTATCAAACTAACAGAGAGCCTTTATGTGAAAAATGATGAGAAAATAGTAACAGAAAAAAGGGGATAAAGCTTTCACTGACAAGAGACTGAACAAACAAAATGATTACAGTGAGGTAAACATAAGATCAGTAAGATTACTTTCCATGAGATTTTTCCATGGTTAAGTCCGTTTTTGCTAAAAAACTGATTGGGGGTGATCTGCTAAAATGCATTTGATTCCAGACAAATGTGTATATATGTATGTATAAACAAAAATCATGTTTCCCATGATGTACTCACAATAGAAGTCTAGGGGGAAAGCCATAATAAACATTAAAACACACACGTTAAAAATGTTAGCATAAGACATTTGTTAACATAAATTAAACCCACAAGCATTTTTATTACCATGTTAAGCCAGTAAATATATCAGACCACACAACACACACAAAGAATTAAACTATTGTAATAAAAAATAGCTTTTAAACCATTCAAAATGCATTTTCCCATGAAGTTCACGACTGCACAAACAATTTTTGTCCATATTTCAAACTATTCCAAAATATTTTTATAACTTAAAATGCTTTCTATTTGATAAAGCTGAATTTTCAGAAGCCATTACTCCAGCATCATATGATCCTTTAGAAATCATTCTAATATGCTGATTTAGTGCTCAAACAACATTCCTTTTTATTACCAATATGGAAAACAGTTGTACAGGCTAATGTTTTTATGGAAAAGTACAAAAAGTTAAAAAGAAAACAGCGTTTATTTGAAACAGAAAGCTTTTGTAATCTTGCAAATGTTCTTTTCCTGTCACTTTTATTAATTTGCATCTTAGCTGAATAAGTTAATTCATTTTATTTTTCTTTTAAAATCTTACTGACTCCAAATTTTAAACTGTAATGTTTATGTATGTTTTTCAAAAACTAATTTTGAAAAGAAAAAAAAAAAAACAAGAGCAACAGTGGGATCACTAAGCATA
>SCHK01083474.1:6491-17307 GCA_004124795.1 Poropuntius huangchuchieni
TCAAGATCATCGAGTTGAAGCGTGATTCTAAATTACAGGCCATTTTAAATGGCAATGGTTTTCACGGGTGTTTTTGCTTCTGGACCTCAGTTTATATATTCCAGCTGTATTTGGTCAACATTTGCCTGGATCTTATATTTCAGAGACATTAAGGCATTACCCCAGACATTCTGATCATACATAGTATACATTACATCACCACATTTGAGCTTAATCACACAATTCGACTTCTAAACACGGTGACATATTTCCACTTCCTCTTGACATTGGCTGCGTCCAGTTCTAGCAGTGCTGTGAGCTGCCTTAGTCTTTTAAAACTCTCTTCAGAGTCTTAGTTTGGGTCTTGTATTGTCTCATCAAGCTTGACCACACTTTAACAGCCTGTCTGAACCAGCCTGCCAAGCACTACCTACTCACACCGCTGCAATGCTTTACGAAGTGTGACTGTCAGACCGGAGCCAGACCCTTTAAAAGAACTATATACAGACACTCTTGGCATGAACTCAAGAAATGGAGGCAGCCAAGCAATGGACAGTCTACATTTAACACTATTTTGATCTTGAGCAAGTGTGTGTGTCACAGACAGAGAGAGGGAAAGTGAGAGAGGAACCCTGATGGAAAATAACTGGAATGCATCAGGCATGATGGAAGAGTCTCTAGTGTAAGAAAAAGGCTATTTAAAGAAAACCAGCAAACGCCTCACACACTATGTTTAGCCTCTAATTTGTGAACACTGAACTGTTAATGTCTGCAGGGCTGTTAGAACATTAGTATTAGTCCAATAGCTTTATCTTGGCCTTTTTTGAATGTCTGTTTGCCGAATCCCTTTTCATTTAGATATGACATAATAGTTTCAACCAATATTACATCCTGTGCAAAGGAAATGAACACAACGTACAATACTTTAGTATCTTATAATCACCTCCTTAGCAAGAATTAACATAGCTGATTAAAGACGATACAGTATACATTTAGAAAAGACTTAGCAAGTGAAGAAAGAGCTGGATAGATAGGAGAAAAATGGAGACATGTATTGTAAAATTTACCTCCATTACAAGTAAGCTTAACCTCTCGCAGCAGAGTGAGAGGGACCTGTAAAACAGGCAGCACAGTCTAGGAGAGAAACTGACATTCTGAAAGAGACCAGCAGGTAAAGGTGCAGATACTCCCTTTGGAAGAATTTAGGAGTGAGGATGAGGGATTTATGGGTATGTTAGAATTTTTTTATATTTTTATATTTAGACTCATTGGCATGCATAAACAAATCAAAGCCAAAAAAGCCCTGGCACTAATGTTGACGTCTAAAGGGCCATACAAATGATTGTGTTTTTGAATTTAAAAATGTACAACGAAAAAACTTCTATTTTTACCTTAAAGGTATAGTTCACCCAAAAATGAAAATTCAGTCATTAATTACTCACCCTTGTGTCGTTCCAAACCTGTAAGACCTTCGTCTGTCTTTGGAACACAAATTAAGATATTTTTGTTGAAATCCGAGAGCTTTCTGAGACAGCAATGTAACTAAAATGTTCCCAGACACAGAAAGTATAAGGACAAGGTTAAAATTGTCCACGTGACATCAGTGGTTCAACCTTAATTTTACAAAGCTATGAGAATACTTTTTGTACACAAAGAAAACAAAAATAGTGACTTTAACAATGTTCTGCATTTTCTACGTGAGCAGCAACACATGCATGCGTTGTTTACATGCAGAGGATCACACATGTATGCGTTGTGGTACTCTCGATAATGGCGGATGACGTGATTTGGAGGAGAAGAATTGTTGAATAAAGTCATTATTTTAGTTTTCTTTGCGCATAAAAAGTATTCTTGTAGCTTCGTAAAATTACACTTAAACCACTGATGTCACATTAACTATATTACCAATGTGCTTACTATGTTTCTGTGTATGGGAACATTTCAGTTACATTGCTGTCTATGGAGAAAGCTTGTGGATTTCATCAAAAATATCTTAATTTTCGTTCCAAAGATGAACGAAGGCCTTACGGGTTTGGAACAACATGAGGGTGAGTAATTAATGACAAGATTTTCATTTTTGTGTGAACTATCCCTTTTTTAGAATGCCATGTCATGTGCGAGACACTGCAAAAAGATGCAGGTGGAATGGTCAAACACCGCATGTTTACAAAGGAAAACTATGTAAATTTCAAAAATGTGTTTTGTGTGCACAGCACCTGAAGTCTGGGGTGGCTGGGTGAAAGCAATCACAGACCATTCCTTCTTAAAAGCAAAAACACAATCATAATGTGAAGGGAATGCAAAATAACAAGATATTCATAATCATGGCCAAAATCGTACAATGTGTTTTGATCTAGTTTCTGAGGTCAGCTAGGTCAAAATAAACTGTCGTTTGACAAACTACAGGCAGTCATGATTGCTCACGCACCATTAGGGTAGTGTTACAGTTCAGCACGTAGAAAACCACCTTATGACTGTTTCCCTGCATTGTTAAATAACCGGTACAGCTATTAACATGTCACAGTGAGTGCTCAATCTCAAAACGTGTGTGTGAATTTCATTTTTCATCCCATGAGGATGACCGCGCCAGACAAACACTCCTCCACCCGCTTGTTTTCTTCTCCAAGTGTGTGTTCGCTATTCACGGGGGCATTTCACATTTGTGTGTCGGAGCTGGTGCATGGCTGCTACGTGCGGCTGCGTGTGTTTGCTCTGAATCACGACGTCCTTCACACATCCACTTGAGCTCACGACTCTCTGGTCTTTCATGTCGTGAATGTCCACAGAGAATTGTAGCACGACTACAATTTGATGGTCCTTTGTTCAGTCTGTGATTTTCCAGATAAAACAGCAGTTTAACTAAACAGGTCAAGACCTCAATCATTTCATCCTGAATTTAAAAGGAAAGCATCTTTTACGTTGAAGACCAATTTCATGCTTGTCTAGCTGGTGGACCAGTATATTCAGGAGGAGGAGGATTAGTTTGACCAAAATGTAAAATTCTGTCATCTTTTACTGTTTTAAAACCCACATTACTATCTTTCTTCTGTGGAACACATCTGAAGCCATACAAGAGGTTTTATAAAAAAGGCTGAAATGTACATTCATTTTCCTTGTGTTGAAAACAGCAGCCAGGATATTCTTCAAAAATACACTTTTTGTGTTCTACGGAAGAAAGTCATGCAGGTTTGAAGCGACATGAGGGTGAATAATTGACAGAATTTGTATTTTTGTGTTAACTAGTCCAGGTGGGTACACTAGCACACAGAAATCCCATGCTGATCACCAGCATTCAAAACAAAACATATGCTGGTTTTCTCATTAGGGACGTCTCCACCCTGTCAAAAGCAGCTGTTAAATGATGTAAAAAGCTGTGAATAAGCACTCTGCGCTCTGCTCTATTGTTTCAACGATGCTGAAGGTATATGTGGAGGTGAAAAATAGCATGCTAAAAATGTAGTGGAAAATGCAGCTGGGTAGAATGGGAGCCTACTATTTTAGTACTTGCTGAATTTGCAATTGTTGCCATTTCCACTATCACCTGCTGGTGTAATGTACAGTATAATATTTCAGAGCTGCTTTTCAGATGCACAGTGGCCCTACTAACACTAACTACGTGAAAAACATGCTCATGCTTGTGCAGTCAACTAAAATAAATAACTGCTATTTTGACATTTTCTTAATTAATGCAATAACGGTAATGCATTTTTAAGCGCGCTTGAAGTGTCCAAATACTTTTCCTGCCAGATATTGTTTGTGCATAGGGGCATGATAAATGTTTGCTGGTTAATTTAATGAGGAAGTCATGAATATTTGTGAACTAATTACATGCAAGGGAGCCTGCATCTTTAGAAGCTTGGAATCTGGACTAAATATAAACTCTTTTTATAAATGACTTGGTAATCTGACAGCTTTTCATTCAAGAATCCAGTGTTTTTTACTGATATGATTAATTTAAGACTATAAAAAGGCTACCAAAACAGGTAAACATTTGAAAAAGCAGTAAGGGGGAGGCAAAGTCAAATAAAACAGAACTAGTATATAATAAATGGGAAAGAACTTACCATCTTCCCCACTGGTTAGGGTGAATTTGGATAAGAGCCGCTGGTTCTCACTGTCTTATGTAAGAGATGCTACACAATTGCACATTAAAGCTTCAATATCTCTGCTGCCAGGAATTACCACATGGCAACAGTGCTCAGGACAAATCTGACTAGATGACACAGCTCAGTAGCTGAAGGAAAAAGAGTTTCTTAAGCTTCATGAAGGACCAAATATTCCTATTTCTATGTGCTTGCTGTAAAACATCAATATTCAGTTTTTTTTCACTGGCAGGTTCTCACTTGAAAAGTTGAAAGAAGAAAAAATCAATGTCCTTCAAGTTATGAAGCAGCTGCTGCAGAGTTCACTCAATCCATAAGGGAAGTCGGTGACACAATGAAGGTTCGACCTCAAGGTCGAAGATGCATCGATTTGTGATTGTGCAACTAAGCTGCTTTGGGTTCAGTTACTGTCAAAATAAGAAGTTTTATATCCAACTACATTGAAACTACAAGCCAAATCCAAGCAGGTAGGTAGTTTGTAACTGCTTTTTGTTGTCAATTCAGATTATCAAGTCAGTAGTTTTCTTAGCTTCTCCAAACTGTGCTGTTTGACCTTCTCACTCTTCAAGAAAAGCTTTGTTAGTGCATCGAGCATGCACAAAAACAAAAACTAAAAAAGTAACAATTCCATTTCAGGGACAAGTAACCATGATTTTATTTCAAAATGCCATACAATTGCCTTGTTGTTCTGATCATCACATATTTTTATTTTAGAAGCTTATGACTTCATTTACAAGCTGAACACACCATGCCTAACAAAATGCTGCATTGCAATAGAGCTGTTCAGGCATGCCATCAAGACATGGTTTATAGACCACTTGGTTTTATAGTATAAATGAATAAATCTGAATGAAATTACGGTATGACTGTGCAATTTACAGAGAAGTCTATTTAATGAAATTTTAATAACTGATCTTAATTTACTCATAAATCCGAAACTAAATCTCAAATTTCAGAGGGAACCTATTCTGAAGCTGAACAGCTCTATTAAAACCAAACAACACAAACTGTGTTAATGTGTAAGATTAGTTTCTCTGTATTTAGCAAAAGCATACTTCTGTATTGGACGGCCACTAATAAGTAAGGTATGGCTCTGAAATTCAAAGTTGGTTCAGTCTTCAAAGTAAGCATGATAAAAGCTGCCTCACATGGCATTAACTCGATGTGGAGATGAAAGAGAACTTCTCTGTTCCATCACCATCTGTCAGCTTCCCTCTATCCTCTCACAGAAGTCTTTTAAACTCCCTTCCATTTTCTATTTTATTCTTTGACCACGGTGCATTAAACAGTTGTCTAGATGAACACCAGTCCACGCATTTGTGGCATATTCTAAGCCAGTTCGGTGTCAGCACTTGAGGTTCATAGATAATTATGTTACTTTTATATTTGTGGTGTAATTGTGACTTTAATGACGCACAATGGTCCTGTTAGCAACACTCCACACCACACATTCCAACTACACCCACTTGTTCAAACTGAGTGAATTTCCTTTTTCATCAACTTCCAAACAAATCATGAGGCAAATTACACTTAAATGCGTGTTAGCTGTTTAATTACAACAGTTCCATTTTGTAGCCTGTATGTTTAGGGATTAAATCAAGTCTTTCAAAGCGTATAATTTACTGAAGAGAACAAATAAGCAAATGTATGGCATTTTGAGGCTTGTTGAAACACATTCTGCTGCCACACACATAGAAGAGTCAGGTGGTCTTACCGAATCAGGTAACAGCAGAAGAGTAGGCTGAGGATGAAGACGAAAATGGCCGTCCCAAATACCACAATGTAGATATTGAGGGGAAGGTTCTGGAACCCTATATTCGGCATCCTGAAACTGTAATGCTGTAAATCTGAGGTCATGGATAACCTAGAATGAGAGGGAAAAGAGACAAAGAAACATCAGTGAGTGTGATTTATTGATCACAACACTAATGCAAATGCTAGCAGTCCACATGCCCATTAGTGTAGTAATAATACATTTATGCTATGTCAGCTCAATCTCAAAGGAAAATAATCATCCTGTCTGCCGATGCATGTATAAGGAAATGTTCTTGTCAGTGATTTGATATGTGGCTTGGCTTGATTTCTGAACGGTTTCCACAACAACTGCTTATGTACCCAACAGACCAATGAATAAACTCATTAATGCATTAAATTGTGCATTGGGCAGTGCATGTAATATGCTAGTGGAGAGAGTTTGAGAACATTGGTCCTGCAGGAGCCATTAAGCAATACCCACACTGTCTGTCTGTGGGAAATTAGTGTTAACTAATCTACTGAGAGTCAGAACAGCTTTGACTTGGTCCCTTACGAGCATGTTTTTTTAATATATATTTAATATATCAGATATTCACTTCTGACTGGAAAAAAACTGCTAACAGAAAGAGGAATACATTTTCTTGCCAAAACATAAATTCAGTAAAGGAGTACAGTCACCCCAAAAAGTATTTGGACACTGTAAAGTTTCAATTTCAATGTGTTAGAAAAATAAAAATGTAAAACACTGCCAGAGCCTAATGTTTCAAAACGAATAAAACATGAATTTAACTGCATGAATGAAAACTGTTTAATAAAATCACTAAATAATGAAAAACGACACTACAGGCAAAACCAAGGCACTGGTCGATTTCGAGCAATTTCCTTTCAGATTAGTGAAAAGAAAACATCCAAAACACACATTTGAGTGTTTGTTTTATTACAGTTTATCTACTAAGATTTCAAATTACAGTATACCTTTAAGACTGTTTTATCAAAATTGTTTCTCATGCCCTAAGCCACAAATTTCAACATCAGTAGCACTAACACACTAAATTTTCCAGTTCTACTGTCTATTTTGAAGATTTTTACAGAGGGATTTGATGATGTATATGACATTTTATTCCAAAAAAACATGGTGATTTTTCCTGGATGTTTGACAGTATTTTCTGATTTATAGAGGGATAAAAGACCTCCAAAAACCATTTAACACAAATAAAACATTTAACTCAAATATTTCAACAAAACGACACTATTTTAAACCTGTTTATACAACATTTACATTTATGTTCTAGAAAAACTTGCGACATAGCACACATTTAATTAGGTGACTCATTTAAACTTATCATACTTATAAAATTTCAGAAAACTTGGGAGATGCAGTAAAAGATATCTTTAGATCAGTATAAAAAACACAAAAGTCAAAGATAAGGGCCTTCAATAACAGGCAAAAAAAATTTTTTTGAAGTAGCAAACCCCATCCAAAATAAAACTCATAATGTTGCTTAATAATGTCTAAATTCCACAATAAAATTTTAGGGTTAGTCTAAATAAAAAATTTTAAGAACAGCATGAGTGAGTGGAACATCCCAACTGTGTATGTGTGTTTATCTGTAAGTCTTTGTTTATTTACATGTGTGAGAGTGAGAGTTCAATGGACATTCTTTAGGATGATACTCCCCCTATACGGGCATGTCTGGACATGCCTTTAGTAGACAAGAGACACGTGAGATGTTGTGTGTAAACAAAGAGGGAGGTAGAGGAAAAACTGTGATGTAACAGCACATGCAGCTGGGTGTTAGCCATCATACTTTGTTCTCACAGCCCGACTTGTACTGTCCCTGTAAACATCTGACATCCTGGACCTGTCTGAATGTGATGCCCTTTGACACATTCGGAAACGCTCCCACTTTTACCCAGATTCCTACTGACCACCAATAGATTGTTTACTTTGCTTCACCGTCTCTGTCTGTGTTCATTACAGCTTTACCCATGCAAAGCTTTCTGACAGATGAGGGTAAATATCCAAACAGAAAATCAATAACCAGCTGCCTTAACACACACACACACACTATTATATCAATAACAGCACCCCTCATTCTTATTGATACAGTATGTACTAGTAAACTGTAGTATTTTTTGACTAAGTTAGCGATCTGAATCTGTCAGGCTCACAATGCCATTTTGCCGCTGTGGCAAAATACGGTTCACTGCTCTTCTTGTTTCTTTATATTGCTGTACAGCCATTAATCGTCTGAGCTCTTGTGGCCTGGTTTTTGTCACAAAGCCAAAACATACATACACACTGACATTTTAATGCCCTCAAACACAAAGATGCATGTACTTGGGAAAACTCCTCAAGTTCAGGACATGGAAAAGAATCCGGAAAGACCTACATATTAAAGGAATGAGGGGGTTGGGCATGGGTTCAAAACTGGGAGAGGCTCCATTGGCTGCAGGCAAGTGCTTATCCTCCTTTCCCCTCAGTGTCAGTGATAATATTCATTTTAATGTCATGTCTTTTTGAATGATTACTTGCTTGCAAAATTTGCCACTTTTTAATATACTTTAAAATGCTAAATATTCCTGTGTCTGCAAAGCTTAAGTTACAGCAGCCATTACTCCAGATTTCAGTGTCACATGATCTTTGAGAAATCATTCTGATATGCTGATTTAGTGCTCAAGAAACATTTCTCACCGTTATCAAAGTTGAACAAAAAGACACATTACCCTGAGCAAACAAAAAACAGAGATAACAACAACAAAAAAAAAAGATTCTCAGTATCAACCCAGGTATTCGTTGCTGATAATATGTGAACAAAAACATCTTCTAATTGGTTTGCCTCCAATTCAATGCAGGGTCAATGTCAGGTTACAGTGAGATGCTCAGAGACAACAAGACAAAGTATGAGAGCTGAATGCATGTCACAACATCACTTTCACCCCAATTAACAGTCACAGCATTCCAGCTGAGATTTGTGTTTATTAACCATAATGAATGCAAACTGAGTACACAAAAGCAGTTCTGATAGGTTAAAAAATCCACCACAATCATAAAATATACACTGATAAGGAAATCCTGGGGTGATATCAATAACAATTAATCAACAGATTGTGCTGATATAATCACTGATACGTTTACTTTATGAAATATTATAATAATAAACATAAGATGAAGCATCATGTGTCATGAATCATTGGAAAGATCTCATCACCGACACACTAAAACAAACCCAGAAAAACTAAACAAACGAGTTAAAATATTGGGCTGTAACTCCATTTTTGGTACCATTATAATAAACTGAATTTAACCAGTAAGTGCAAATAATATAACTACTGCTATTTCAGTTACATCTTTGCATTGCAAGTTTAATAAGTGAAGTGATATTGCTCTGCAAACTCATTTCTGCCTACATTGTCAGCTCTATGGGTTTGGTCGAGAACAATTCAAAGAAAACTGGCTCTCGCACATAGCTTTAAACAAGCTGAATCTTTTTCCAGGTAACAGCAGCTATCAATTTTGACTTTATAACCATTTAGCAGATCGTAAACGTACTGCAGCACTGATTTATAGCGAGACTGATTACAGTTTATGATTTTATGGCACTGCTAGGAAAAAAAAAATCTTTTGTTTACTCATGACATAATAGCAAGAATCCACCTTGGGAGTGTTAGGGATTTTCCCCAAATCTGATCCTGTGATTCTGAGATGAGGTTTCTAGACATCTTTCCTTCATGTCTCATTCTTGATGGACTGCAGTACGATAGTTATGCAACTTTAAAGAACCTTGCCTGTAAAGGGAATCTCCAATAGTGAGCAGGTCAGATGGTGTAAAAGCTTTAGAAATACATGTCAACTTCTCAAAATGGAGAAGAGGGAAAGCTTGCAGAGGTCGCAGCAGGGACACTACAAATGAAAACTCCCTGTGAACCAGAGTGACAGTTTCTCGTACCAGCTTCTGCTAAACAAGCGAGTCGCAGACACCAAATGTATTCCGGAGCCGCTATCCTGCTGTGGAAGACAACCCAAACCACAAAAGGTGTTTTTAAGTGTCTGTCAGGCCATTGCTGCCACCCAAAATGAAGGGAAGTGAAACTAAACGGGTTCTTTTTCTGATCTTCCGTACCTCAGGGTGCAATATCTAGTCTCTTCTCGCCCCTACTTCCCATTATGTCACCGAACTGACCAGACAAGGTCATTCTGCAATGCTCGGTTTGCTGTAACGACACTGCCAAATGGTATTTTCACCTCCACTGAGGAGAGAAAGCTTTTCAATAGTGCATTGAGTCACTCTCAGAACTGAGAGGAAGTGCAAAGTAACACTGGAGTGGCCCTTGCTTGTTAAAAATGTGTTGCATTTTACAATTCTTAATGTATTCGGATGGATTATAAAAAGCACTCTTGGACTTAAAAGAGGGTTCTGACTAAATGTACAGTGAGCCATGTGTACTTAAGCAGTAGCACTTTTTGACTTTATTAAAACAAAGCAAAGAACTCTATATTGCCCTGTTCACATCTACTTTATTTCCTTTTCAATTACAGTGCGGAGTATCAAAAAAGTCTAAATATAGCCCAAATGGTGCACTTGAAATATAATAAAGCACTTAAAGGATTCATGTTAAGGAAACAAACCCATTCCTACAAGAAGACTTACTCACAACACAACAAGTAAATATCTATTATTGCTGCTTGAAAATGTAATTGCACTGGAATCTTGAATAACACAATAGTAGTATCATGAACCTAGCATTTGTATTACATGAAATAACAACAGACCACATTTTTTTTGTACAGCATTTACCCTTAGTTAGCATTAATTTATAAATATACTATTGTCAGTAAATAATTCATGATCATGCATAGTTCATTAACTGATTCAACTTGAAATGTTAAAAAAAAAAAAAATTAGTACATGTAAACATTAACAATGATCAGTAAACGTTGTAGAAGTAAAACCCTTGAAGGAACACTTTTAAACCCA
>SCHK01083502.1:1786-11995 GCA_004124795.1 Poropuntius huangchuchieni
CAATAAGACTTATGTAAAGTTTTGGCAACATCTCCAAGACGCATCAAGATACCTACCTGCAAAGCTACAGCACTGTTAAAAGTTTTAGGCACTTGTGTAAAAATGTTGTAAAATGAAGATACTGTCTAAAAAAATAATGTCAATTAACTTTGACTAATTTAAAATCAACATTTGGTATGAACATCCTTTGCATTTAAAGAAACTTTTGCCCTAGATGTACTTGTGCATAGTTTGCAGGGAGGCTTCTTGAAGCCATTTTTAAGCACTTAAGAAAATCTAAAAACCTCAGTCATTAAGGTGTACATTAATGTTTCATGTTAGGTACAGTTTTTGGGGCAGATGACTTCCTTCCATGCCTGACATGGGTGTTGCTGCGTAGTGATGTAGCTACACTTCAGGTTGACACTGACTACATGATGGAGCTGCTAGACCCCATGCAACTACAAGGAGAGGGTAGGGGGTACACACACTTTCAAACCCATAAACATGTATTTCCTGTACTAGTTTATATGCAGTGACATCTGCGATGCTTTCAAAGCAATACTCAGTCCAGACCAAGACCAAGATACTACATGTAGAGATCTATTCCCATTCATCTCAATGTCTCAAGCCCTCTATTTGCAGCTACTCTAAAGTGTGTCATAAAAGTCACTTTAAATTTAGTTTTTCAATTTTATTTTTCTTTTCGGACAGGAGCATCCACCATTCAGATGACTGTGTTACAAAATCACAAAATCTTATTGTGTAAAACTTTTTAAATTTGCACCAAAATACTGAATGTGCCTTTAAGAAACATAACACAGAGTCATAGGGATTTGAAAAAGCACGAGGCTAAATACTTAAATGCTTAATGCTTTTCGAAACATTTACAAGCATATCATTTTTTTATTTATTCGTTGCTTGAAAAAGATTATTTGTTGCATTTGAATATTAAAACTAATGACCATCAATGGAATTTTCCCTTAGAAAGGTATAGTTTATTAGTAGTTTGTTAAAATATTCACATACAGGCGTGTGTAACGTGCATACTGTGTTTCGGTCTTTCTCTCAGGTGGGTACTACCTTACGTCTCTCTACGCTGCCCTTTTTTACATTAGCAGCTTCCGGCCTCGTCTAGCGAAGCGGCAACTTAGCGCAGAAGCACACAAATCTCTCACCCAATGGCACCGCAGACGCACACTGCACTGCAACCAATCACGCCGCAGCAGAAATCGAAGGACCATCCGGAGACACGGGCTTTCAGATGGAAGCCGTAAAACATCAGACGAACAGGACTCTTTGAATGCGAGCACACAGTCCAGCGGTCTGACTGAGGTCATGCCAGCCTCCTCTGACGTGCAAGAAACACTCCAGGGTTTGGACGAAGAGTTAGAGGCGGTAAAGGAAGAAGAGGAGGGACAACAAATACAGTCACCAGAGACATTGCACCTCACCACTTCTAAAACAGAAGATAAAGTGGGAGGTGATGGAGTGAGCTGGAACGCAGATAACTGAAATGAGGAATGAGGAAATGGTTAAGTTTAAACTTAATAGAGATGTTTGTGAAGGAAAAGCCTGTGTTATCAGATCTTGAATTGTGATAAGAATTCATTCTGGTTGCATTGGTTGTGGTTGGTTGTGGCTGT
The DNA here is from genome assembly GCA_004124795.1 of Poropuntius huangchuchieni. NCBI lineage: Eukaryota > Metazoa > Chordata > Actinopteri > Cypriniformes > Cyprinidae > Poropuntius > Poropuntius huangchuchieni. The sequence continues at coordinate 3,412 of SCHK01083502.1, forward strand.
TGCATTGGCATTTTAAATAACACTTTCTTCAGAAGTATCTAAATTAAAAATATAGTTTTTTTATCATATAATTTTCAAATACATACTGTACTTTACGTTTCATGTTTCATTTTTCACCATGAATTACTCATGCACTTGTTATCACACAACACATTTTCTATACACAGTATATTTTATATTTAATAAATTAACTTTCAATTGAATGACCATGGTGAAAGATACATTTTTGTTTTATTTTGTCCATCTTGTTGGACTAATGAAATTCCTCTGTTGTGTGACTGTCTTGAATCGGTTTGAATTCAGTCATTTCCCATCATCCAATCTACTTTTTTTTTTTTCTTTTTTTTTTTTCCTCTTACACAAACAAACAAGAGCTTAACATCAAACAAAACACAAACAAAAATAAAAATGGGGGCTACATACTATATAACAAATACATCACATGGAAGGTAAAACATTCAATTTTACAAATAACATTTTTTAATATGAGAGATGCATTTCTTGTTTCTAGTGATTGCAATCAAGGAGTCATAAAATATATTAAGTTCTTTACAAAAAAATGTAAAAGGGAGTAATAGACATTATTTTTGCTTCATGAATGTGAAACTTCCTGAGAATAATTAGCACCTTTAAAGTGTTATCAAACACATCTGATCCAGTATTGCAATTTTTTTTTTTTTTTTTTTTTAAATATCATAGATTCATTTTAATTATTTTATCAAATAAATCAAAAACCAACATAGAAACCAGCTTCCAAAATTCTTCAGAATATTTACAGCTACAAAATAAATGTGTAAGCGTTTCATTTTCTGCATTACAAAATTAATATTTTGGTGAGACATTTTTTCTAAATTCGTTAATAAATGAGTTACAAGGATAGTGCCTATGTAGTATCTTAAAATGTATTTCTTTTGACTTATTTGGCCGTAAAAATGTATTAGTTACTGACCATATTATATTTTCTCTGTGGGAGATATGAAAAAGAGTTGTTTCCACTTCATGAGTGCCTTTGGGTAACGGCTATCCAGTCTACTTATGTAGGCCTGCCGTTCATCGTGACCACTAGAGGGAAGTATTGTACATGTTTTTCTATTTTTTTTTTTTTACCAAGAAAGATTTTGAGTTCTCATCGTGTATTCTAATACTGCTTTGCAAAAGGTAGGTATTTATTATGTCATTTAAATTCATAGTTTCCCTGAAAATAATTGCACACCTTAGAACGTTCATCAGCCAATCAGATTCAAGCATTCAACGGCCCCATACAAATATATATGGATGCATGTAACCTTTGTATATGTAGTTAACCCTTAGACAGGATCATCATAAACGTGTCATACAATTACATTTGAAAGTGCAAAAAGAGGAGACTGTGTGTTATAATTCACTTTCTTTCTTAACACTTACAGGAGCATTATTTCTTTATCTTGGCAGTATATTGTGAATGGTGCATAGAGACACATAGTTGTTAACATTCTTAAAAATGCTTGTTTATATAGAATAATCCATATATAAACAGCCAACAAAAGTCTAGAGGAACAAGATTACAAGCCCCATTATGTATTCAGACATTTTGCACTCAGTCTAAATTTAAATACTACAGTCTATTAAGGCTGTGTTTCAGCCACAACAACATCCAAAACTCTTGATTGTCATCATTTAGAAATAAACAATTATTCATTTTTCACTCATACAATTGATCATGTGCAGAGGTAGTGAAATAATGCATCCAGCACAGGGCATAAATTAGATATATGACCTTCTCTTGTGTGTCGCTGAATACACAGATGGTTAAAGCCTGAGCTATTTAAAGACTAAAGACAGCAACAAAGAGGAGCTGGCTTTCAAATACACACATTCTGAATTTGTGATGCTTTGATTGACAGCTTTGTAAGGAGTGTGAGCTATAACGAAGTTGCAGTTAATGGAGATAAATAGAGAAGCGCCGGTGGCAAAATGCACCCCAACACTTTCAAACCAATTATTCTCTACATTAAACCAACGGATGGATCATTAACAACCTGCCTGGATTTTTCCTTTCTGTCTCACACACACTTTCTCACTTCTCTTCAGTCACAGAGCCAAAATGCATGTATCATTTGCAGCAGCTTGTTCACGACAATTTTGCTGATATTGTGCTGTGAACAGTGACGTATAATTATAAAGTGGAGCTGCTTTATTGTGCTCCGTCTAAATAGCGTGGTATTATATGACAGTAGTTATCATTCATTACAAATATATTAAACAACAATATATTATACAATTTAAGATGTGATTTTGTTAATCAGTATTGTTGTCTTGATTTCCCATATAATTTGTGGAACATCTTTAAACTTCAAAATATACAAAATTGACATTAAGACATCAGGCTTTGTTAATTTTGTCAAAGAAGTCTTACCCCATTGGCAAATATATTTTGATAGCAAAAATTAGTCAAAACAAGAATAGTGCCAATGGTATCCAAAACAAAAATAAAATAAATCTACCAAAGGAGTATTTATTTTAGACAATGTTTATTTAACATTTCACTGAACATTATTGTAATATATTCAGAATTATACTGTAACAGAAAATGTGACGAGCTATTTTAAGATTTTGGAATTGATACAAATTAATACAAGTTCAGGTTAATTTTCAGATTAATTAATGCACAGGTGAAACCAGTGAGAATATCCAATGATCAAGCCATTTTTTTATTGGTGAAATAATTTTTTAAAAAACCCTGTATTTTCAATCTGCTTTTTCCATGAGTTAAATCAGAACAGATCTAGCCTTGCAAATGAATATCAGAATTAAAAACAAGAAGAAAGCCAATGTTTTCTATCAAGCTTAAATAGAGCAAAATCAGTGTCTTTCCTACTTAAAACGTTAAATAATCTAAACTGAAAGAGGTAATACAAAGGAAAAAGAGAAGAAAAGCTAATTGATGGTCGAGAAAAATTAGGAAAAGAAATTAAAGTGGAGGGACTTGGGTGACCTTAAGGGGTCAGAGAGATAGGCCTCTTCCTGTTAACCCTTCAGTGAACTCTGACCCCCTGCTGCAGGCTGAATCTATCACACAAGGCTGCTTGGCATGTATGGGGGTGAACATGGAGCCGGAAAAGCACTGATGCATGAAAGACACTTTGGCAGATGATGACAAGGAAAGTAAAAGCCAACCCACATGTAGAAACTTTTATTTATTTATTTATTTATTTTGCCTGCAGTATTTCAGTTTTTTGATATGTTTTAAACAAAGAGATACAATAGATAAACATTGCCCCCAAAGTGCCAAAAACAACAAATAAACTGGTGATTTTATTCAATTACTTGAAATGTTGCTTCTCTCAAATTCAAATGTCCTCTCTTTTTAGTTGTTTCATTCAATTTTAAGTCAAACAATTATTAATGCCTTTAGATTATTTTTATTTGATTCTATTTTTTCGATAGGAATATCTCACTTTTCCATTTGTAGGGTGGGTTTGTTGTGCTTTATAAATACTTCTGGATTGAGAAATGTGTCTAATTAAATATGCATTGGTCATTAGTTAAATTGACTTTAAATTCCTAAAAATTTTTAAGTGGCCAAAAGAAACATTTTGTCAGTGCTTGAACTTAATTTTTTGTTGATAAAATTATATAATACCTTAAATCATATCATCATAAACACATCTTCAACAGTCGCATAATATGTTTTAATGCAGACGGGGAATGACAAAAAAGAGCTCGGGTTTCCAAGATTAAAGTCAAACAAATCTCCAAAAAGTATTGTCAGATATTCTGATATTCATTAATATATTGGTACTGTGTGATGAAATTGGGTGAAATATTAATGGTAATGTGAGTCAGGTCCTTTAGAGCAAACCAAAAATGTGCCTGTCGGGACCTCAGCAGGTAAACATTCACATAAACTTCAAATAACTGAAGAACATATTCACTTCTTTATCAAATTGAGATATTAAAAAAAAAAAAAACTGTGGCACTCGGATTATTGTAACTTTAAAGTTTTGGAGTAGCCATAGTTCTGACACAGATAAATACAAAAGAAAAAATAACATAAAAATTAAATTAAATAATGTGTTAAACTAAAAGTGAGACTGACTTAGCAGAAGAACTGAAAGAAATGTATATGGCCCTCAGCTAGGAAGACAGAGACTCTTGGCTCTTTGACTTTTTACAGGTGAATCTCAAAAAAAATCTCCCAGGAACATGTCTGTGATATCTGTTTCACCCCAAAATCAAAATAAGAGCGATATTTTTCTTCCAAGAAAAACAGGTTTTTACTGTATATGGAAAACTAATGAGAATTACTATTAAGAATTAGAATTAAAAAAAACATCCAGATGCATTACAGAAACAAGGTTTTTGTGGAAAATGCAATGCTAAATGATTCCTAATTCTCTTCTAATAATAGGTTTCTTGTGCAAAATGCCTTTTGATTTAGGGGTGAAACGTGATGTGGTTTCATGAGCTTCACCTTACATTTCATTAAGCATGGGTTGTAAGGATTTGGTGCAATTGTTCATCTCAGAAGACTATTTCAGGACTTTCTGACATGTTGGGTCCTGACTGAGGAGGTATATGCTGTGTTTTTCCGTTTGTGCTCCTCGAGAGGGTTTTCGGAGGCAAGGCAAGAAAGGCAATGAAGGCCTTAATGTCAGATTAAGGGAGATTTCAGCTCACCCCTAAGGCCATAGGAAGACGTGGGTATATCAATCAAACGCAGTGTGCATAAAAACTAGTAGATAGATGTATTAAGTACAGTGCATTCAGAGCGTTGTCACGAGGAGATCAGATAGCAATAAATGGTTAAGGAATGTAACAAGTCTGTCAGGCATTGAGATGGGAGCTGAGTGCATAAAATGGACATTTTGATACATTTACGATGCCAGGTCAGTGCATTTAAGACATTCTCAGAGTCATTATGTGTCGACCGCGGTGATGCCCTGAAGGTTTGGTGAGCGTGATGGGCTGTGGTACTGCAAAGTCAATTTACAATGTACCCTTCCATCCCATTTTCAGCGCACCCTCCCCTGCTACGCTCTCAGTTAGTGGGCATGGATGTCAAGGCCTTGTCCTATGAGGGGTTCAGCGGGGTGGCTGTGGGGCGGCGGATGGAGCAGCATGGCAGTGTGGGGGCCGGGGTACGGGTGCAAGGATGGGCCAGCGTGGGAGTATCCCGGCTGGGGCAGAAGGGCCCCGGGGTAATCTGTGGGCAGGGACGGCATTCCCTGAAGTCCTGACAAAGAAGAAAGAGAGAGAGAGAGTGTGTGTGTGAACAAAAGCCAATATTGATAGTCACCATTGTTTTGGTGGTGTGGCTTATGAAAGCTGTTCTCACCTGCTGTCCGAAGACCTAAATGAGACTGTGCATCTAACCCATATCCTCCAAGAGCCGCCCCCTCCGGACTGTACGGAGCGCTCTGGCCTGAGGAAAAACACACACACACAGACATGCGTTATTCAGTGCACAGAGCCACAAATACCGTTCCTTTTACAAATCCAGAATGACTTTATTTCACCTGAGCGATTTGATTGGTCAATCATTGGCTGGACTATTCTGCGTCTGGCATTTATAAACCTGAGGGGAGACGGCAAGAGCAAACACATTTTAATCTGATGAATTCAACAGTAGCTGCAGACCAAATGGGAATATTTAAATCCATTTTACAGTAATTAAAAATACAGAACAAAAATGTAAATACAAAACACACACATTTGAACTTTTAATTAAAGTGCTCATTATTTTAAGTAGGTGAATATGATGGCATGTAATGAGAAAGGGTAAAAGAGAGTGATTACTAACCAGTTATTGACCTGCAGTATAGTGAGACCCGTGTCTTGGGCGAGCTGTTTCTTCTGTTCTTCAGAGGGGTACGGATGCTGAGAGAGGACAAAAAGGTAATACACGATCAAATAAGTCTAGGTTAGTGGTGAGACTATATTGTGAGAGCACAAAAATATTGTTATAGAAAGTGCTGGGGGTTACCTATTTACATAATCTGAAAGTTGAGTGTTTAATCTTGTCATCTTACATTATTGACACACTATTTTCCTATTTGACAGTGCTTTGCCACAATCTGCATTGTTAAAAGCGCTATATAAATAAAGCTGGGTATGTTTTATTTTATTTTTTTTCAATAAATAACTATATAAAATGTATTTATAAAGGAACAAGTTCCTTAACACTAGTTATTGTTGTGCATCTCTCAGGTAATCTGAGAATGCTCTTTAATAATATCTTTATTCACTCAAATTAGTTTGTTACCCGCATTATTACCCACATTGTTTTGTTCTTGTTATTTTTAGTAACTGCTGGATCTTCTGTCATTTGTAATTACAGAAGAGTCATTAGTTTGCAACTGCCATATGCTCATAGCTACTTCTGCGAAAGCTTTGCTCATCTATGCAATATTAATCATCAAAGAGTTTATAAATTCATGGACATTAACTTGAGATGGTCAATAAAGATGACCATTTTCATAAAACCTTTTACCACATTTTCTTTTTCTAAGCTTTCCTCTTCTCTTTCTTCAAGCTCAGTTTGCTGTTATGTGTTTTTCTGCCACCAGTTTTAGCTCCTAATGCTACTGTTTTTATCAACCCTTATAAAAATTTACCATAGCAACAAAATATCAAAATACCACAGCTTCCACATTTACGCTGTTATTTTTTCCATGGAACACAAAAGAAAAATGTTTGTTTTTTAAGTATGTTTTTAACTGTAAATGAGTAGGTTTTCTCTCTTACCGACAGGTGCTGGAAGAGCCAAGCTCTCATAATGTTTGTCGCAACTTTGGGAAAGATTCCCCTTTTCTTGTTGTTTCGTCTGTCTCTATCTGTTTCATCTTCTTCTCCCGTGCTGGGAGATGCCACACTTCCATCCAACCCATCACCTGACAAAGAACAACACACAGGCATAATCAAATATCTTGCTGGATTGGATTGAAAATGTAGAATAATATATGTTTTTATCAGTGTTGAGGAGTAACTAGTTACTAGTTACAAAATAAATTTACTGAGAGAAAAAAAATGTGTAATTAAATTACAGTTATGAAAATGTTAAAGCTTACAAAAGGGGTCACATCTGAATATTTGTATGATTTCTTTCCCAAAGATTAACAGTTTTTTTCCAAAGCATTGTTAGATGCCAGTGTTTCCTGTTTCCTATGCAAAGATTTGATCTCAAAAACAGTATCATAAATATTAAACTATATCTTATTATTTTTAAATCTCTATTTACCCTAAAGAATGATCTCAAAGTAAAAAGAGGTGTTACAGTCTGATTTTGTGATGGCTGTACTTTACAATTCAATTAATATAATCTTAATTCAACTGATGAAGGAAGTCTGAGAGTGATCAGTGTTGAGTCCCACTGTAAGATTAACCCTGCCTGCTTTAAATGTTTTAAAAGATTAACATTTGTAAACATTTATTAGAAATTTAGAAAAGTAGTCAAAAAGTAATCAGTTCCATTTAAAGTAATTGAAATAGTCACAAAACTCATTACGTTCTGAATAGGGTAACTTGTAATCTGTAACCTATTATATTTCCAAAGTAACCTTCCTTTTTATTTATTTCCAAGATGATAACAAGATGCCAATTGTTGAATTAAACATGCAAAATTTAAACATTTAACACTGCATATAGTTTACACAATTCCTGTAAGATTTGTATAGAACAGTATGCAGCAAAAAATGCTAGACTTCACTACAGCACTTAATTTAGATATAGCCTTTGTGTGTAAAATGATAAGTACCGGCATCGCTGCAGTTCTCTGCGCTGTGTGAGGTGAGGCCACAAGAGGCACTGGGGGTGCCCGAGGGGGTCGACACACAGTCATCCGGATCTCGCAACCAAGACTGATTCTAGATCAGGAGAGACAGGCACATTCAGACACACACACACACACACACACAGTAAGAGGGAGCAACTAGCTCCCTGATGTGTGTCAGATGTCTACTGACTCACTTGTTCTGACAGATTGGTGCAAGAGCCAGTGAAATCTTCCATGTCAGATTTGGATCCACTCTCCCGGTCCTCCAGCACCAAATCAGTGGGCATCTTGCCTTTTAGACAGGTGATGTACCGATGGCAGAAATTATCACAGAGGTCATGAACCTACGAGAGACAAGTGAAGATGTCAGGCTCATTGACATATATAAAGCTAAAAAATTCATAGCATGTTCATGCTGCTCTTTTGAATAGAATAAAAGCTAGAATGAAAGTATTGTGAGAAGAGCTGTCTATCTCTAAAAAGGAGCCATGTGAGCATGCTATTTGGTGTCACTGATAGCAAGCCAAATGCCACGTTTGAATATGGTGAAGCACGAGGGCTGTCCTTAAGACGATCGTGAAAAAATGGAATAAAAATGATCAAAGTAAATTAAATTAAATTAAAAAAAGAATAAATCGAGGGGTGAGAACCAGGAAGGTGTAAGTGACATTTCACCAACTTTACAGGAGAGCCAAAACAAAAATTTTACCATAGTTCTGACTTTTTGTACTGATTTCAATTGTTTATAATAAAAAATTGTGGATGACAGTACTTTTCCTGGTAGAAAGAGCTCATTAAGAGCTTTCTTTTGATGTATATATATATATATAT
>SCHK01083610.1:0-14047 GCA_004124795.1 Poropuntius huangchuchieni
GAAAATCTCCCACTGACATAGTGAAAGAAGCTTTGGTTTTGGAAATGTAGAAACCTAAAAATAAAATATAGACATCACAGCCACAAATGAACATTCACAGAAAATAACAACAACAAAAAAAACATTAAAAAACCAAAAAACACTGACATCCCCAGAAAGAGGTCGAAATTTTGACAAAAAATTGGAAGAACTAGCAGTGAGCCAGTGTTTTTTATTGTGTTGACAGTGATGAATATTTGCATATTGGCATTCTTTCTCGCATTCATTTGCATATTGAATTGTGATTGGTCTTATCTCTCTTACATCTACTTAACCATCTGTAGCCAGCTTTACACTGTAAAGAGTGAAAGCCACATTATGTGCTGATACTTGTACACAGCTGACAGAAGCTGAGTGCCGTGACAATGGCAGAGTTAAAGATGGATCTGATTTGACATTTCATTTCCACACAAGCGAAGCAGCCCTAAAACTATTCCTTGTCTTGCAAACACTAGTCTTTCCTTCTAGAAAGTCACCATTTTAGCACTTTTTTGGGCACTAAAAATAAATGTCGCCCCTCCCCAAAAAACCTAATGTGTTTAAACCAATGCTTAAAATAATACATAATGCTGACTGATCAATTGAATGACTCAAATGGTACAGTTTGCTTCAGAGCTCTTTTAGAAAGTTAGAGTATTTTTGCCAGAAGTGTGTGACTTTAATTAAAAGTTAAAAATGACGGTTAAGTTGAAAAAGTGATTTTCATGAGCTTATGCTGTGCCAAGAGTCACTATCTTTCGAAATTAAGACTCTTTAATAAGACACTTTGTAATATTTGATAAGCTGCAGATCCATAGCTATTAAACTAATACTACTAAAGACTGTAATACAGCTTTAGATCAACGTTCAGCGATTAAACCTTAGGCGAAATTCTCAAAAACTGCTGTACAGTTTGATTGTACTGTAATTATTCAGCGGATTCAACAAAGGCAGTGACTGCAAATGAATACTGATCAAAATATAGGTTTTTATTTATTTATTTTTTTTTTACACAAGCACACTTGCCACAAAAAGCGGCCTCGACCGACATTAACCTTTGCTGTGGTGAGCATTCTGAATAGCAAATAAACTCACTTAACATGCATAATGTATGATAAATGATCACTGTACAGCTTAGCTAATGAAATGAAGGCTTTTATCATTTATCACTCTTGGATTTTACCTTTTCTCTCCCTTGTACCACTCAAAGACTGGAGAGGGGACAGCTGCTGCCTCACATCTCAGCAGGGCAATCTGACCGGGTCGGACCCCGTGACTTCTCATCTCATGGATTGCTGGAGGAACTACAGAAAGAAAATAAAAACCAACGTGATTTAGGGAAAGAGTGAAGCAAGCTAACTCAAACAAACGAACCCTCCGAGCCAGAGAGGGAGAATCCTTCTAAAACGCAAAGTTTTCATTTACAGTCGTGTGAATGAGGCAGAAATGAATTAGCAACTAGATTCAGAGTGGTCAACACGTGTAAATCTTATGGGTGCAATGCTGAGAAATACCATTCGTCCCAAGGGTTGGAGAAATGAAATGAACTGCTCAGTGATAAATTGTTTAATGGCTGTTCAAAGGCTGGGGAGCTGAGGAAGGTTCTCTGAATATGTGCATGTAAAATGAGGGCCCTTTCATGTTCACAAATGCAGTGTAAATCTCTCGAGCGGTGTCAGTGAGAGAGCTTTAACTACAGGCTGAATTTTTATTTTCCAGCTCGTCAAGAAGCAACAATCCTCTCTCAATGGGAAAAAAAGAAATGTTTATCATACATAAATCTTCATTGTATATTATTTCTTATAGCAGGAGTAAGCAGAGTAAGCTACTAGAATGGCGTGCTTTCAAATACAAAATGACATACAGAAAAAGGCTATGAAAGAAATAACACCGTACTTAATATACACACAAATAAAGCAGGCATGTACAGAATACTAAGTTGAACACGATATAAAAAAAATCTGAAAATAACTCCCTTCAAGCAGGTGATCCACTTATGTCTTTCTAGCTAGCGTTAAATTACTTGCTATGTCTGAATTTGAGTGGGGGACATTTATATTCCAGGCAACTCGTTCTTTGAAAATCACCTGCAAGTTATTGAGGTCTGTGTTCAGACTATTTTTTCCTGATTGAATTTTTGACATTCTTCTCTATAACTCCACAGTTGAAGGTATGAAGTTCTCCAGGCCTTCAATGTAATACGTTTCATGTTATCTGAGGGCTGAAAAGAAATTTCCACCATTGTGGTGAGAACAGTAACAAGGATTTTTAAGAATGATGTTCTCATACTTTGGGCTCCATAGTTATGTTACGTAGATATGTTACAGCATTAACAAATGTGAAGGCATGCGCTTCCCCACATTGTACGCGGAAGTGAGAGTTTCTCTCATTTCTCGTACCAGGAAAACTCATTTGCAGCATTTGAAATTCAAAGCATCTTACAGTAAGTGTGAACGGAAAAAAATCTCACTGTTCTTCTGAATTTGAAGCAGAAACATTCACTGAGAACAGAAAAAAACGTATTTGCTAGATGGATTACCATCTGCATGTCAGGTACTAATAATAATTATCTTCACTAAAGAAATGTCTCCTTTTACCCCAAGAAATCAAAACGTTACAATGTTTTCTATGGCTGTGAGAACTGTGCATAAAGAATATGGATATCCATCATTGTAATCACTGTGCTGAGAAATTTAGTTCTGTGATATTGTGCTGCTCATCATTTCTTCACTGCACAATCTCCTGGGAAGGTATGAAAATAGCAGTGTGACACATCAACGCAGCTTGAATGCAGAGTTTTGGCATATGTTGGAAGAGAAGTCTGTCTGATCCAAAAAAGTGGCAACGGATGAATCTTCTGCTTTGGCTGGATCGTGCATTTACAGTACAGGCATCAACCCATGAAAATGCCTAGGGAGCATTACATAACCTGAGCATCACAGAAGCAGGCTAGCATAAGATTTAAGGATAACATAAAATAAGAGATTAAAGGAACACATTGCTGATGACAAAGGCGAGGACAAATGACTGCTGAGCCTATAATATATGGGTGCAGAAAGGACAAGGCTGAGAGTGCAGAGAATATAAAATCAAAGTGAACTGCCTTTTGCAACCCATTTTACTGCAGTAATCTGATGTATGTCAGTGAGTATGAGTGAAAAAATGGGGTTAGATTGTGAAAACAGGCACATGATATTTTTAATGTTTGCTTCACATTTTTTGTGGAAAACTTTTTTTAGGTTTCTTATTTTATATACAGTAAGTAACATTATAAAAGTCTTAATTTTCACTTCTGATCAATTTAATGCAGCCTTGCCAAATAAAATTATTATTAATTTTCTTTTTAATAATAATTTCTTCTCCCCCCACTTACCTTTGAATGCTAGCTCACGAGTAGCACAAAAACCTGTTTAATTTTGATAAAAAAAAGAAATGTTTGAGCACCAAATCAGCCTAATATGGCACTGAAGACTGGAGTAACATATTCTAAAAATTCTGCTTAAATTTTTATATATATTTACAGTAAGCAGAAAACAGATTACAATATCATAATATTTTACAATATTTCATTAAAATAAATGCAGCCTTGATAAGCATAAGACATTCCTTTGAAACGCATATATCAATAGTACAAATATTAATATAAATACGTACAGTATGTATGCATAAAACATAATGTGAGATCTGCTGAATTACAAGACACAAAATAAAGAAAATAATGTAGGTTTAATAAATAAAAGAAAGTAAATAAGAACCATAGCATAGCGTAGCATAACATAACATGTTTATGCATCAAGATGAAAATGGAATTCAATTATACACGGATCTCCATGCTGATGATTCGAATAAGTGGATATATTCTTCATTTACAATCATGCTCTATAACTTGACATCAGGTGTCAAAAGCAATTTAAAATACATGCAAATGCATATTTAGAACTGTCAGTTTCTGCAGTAAAAAAGATTCCAGCAATTCAAATCAGGTGTCAGGTGATATGAAAGCGTCCGGATTTGTGATGCCAAGTTCAGCCTTTAACAGAAAACTGAATCTCTAGCCCCGTTCACTTCAAACATTTGCCACACTACCTGACATTTCAGTTGGGATGCAGTCGAAATATTTCACACCTTCTCTGGCCCGTTAATCAGTGTGAGCTTACTTTAAATGGATTTGGATGCTATAATATGGCATTGAGAGGCAGAACCAGAAAATTCTCTGCATATAGAGCCAACGTGAGAGAATCCAAGGGTGCATTTACTAGAAACATCTATGCGTCTGCTGTATGTGTGTACATGCATTGAATCTGCAAAAACACCTCCATATTGGAGGTTACACAAGTGGATTTCAAGTTAATTCAGCTTATGTGTTTTGCACATAAAAACAAGAGATTTGAGAGCGGCTGAAATCTGCTGAGGGTGAGATATGGTATGTATCTGTCTGTGTCATTCATCACTGAGATTTGTGCTGTATTGTAAGCTATTGGCATGCCTTGGCAGGCTGCCTAATAGCACAAGAGAAGCTGGCTCTGATATATATCCACATAGCTAACTTCTCCTATCTAACAAACCACTGCATCTGTCCTCACTGAGGGATGATCCAGTTCATTATAAAGCTGCATTAGCGAGAACTACCCAGGGAGGAAAACAAAGCATTAGCCACAACTGCAACCACAACTTTTCACATTAATTAAAATCGTTTGAGCACATATACTGCAGTGATAAAGGGTCCAGAGGGACAAAATTCATGCAAGTCATCCAATTTTAAACATCAAAATATATTTTAAAGCAGAATGGAAATGAATGTATCAGCTAGTCTTTGGATACATCTTAAAAAAAAAAAAAAAATCAAATCAAATAAATAAAGCTTCAAAACGGATGTGCCAAATGACAAATTCTCACCTGACTGATTTTGAATAAATTTTCACAATAAGAATCAGCAGAGCATACACAACAAAGCCATCTGCAAAGTGCAGTTTATAATACTGTAAACAAAGCAGATCATTTATCAAGAATTAAAGGCACGGTTCACACAAAAATGAAAATTCTGTCATCACTCACATCAAATGACTCACAAAAGAATATTTTTTGATGAAGAATGTTTCAACCGTCAGTGCAATGATGACAGAATATTAATTTCTGGGTGAACTATACTCTTAAATATTTGTGCTAAGAGAGCACAAGTCCTAATGTAATAATCCACACAAATGAATCATTAAGAAAAAAATCCCTATCAAACCCATATGCGCGGCTTCTAAGATTCAATTACATTAGTCTTTTAAGGAGTTCTCATTATGGCAATCACACGTCAGTACAAGCTAATGCAGAATCATGGTGTAAAAACCACGAAAGCCCTACAATCCCAGTCATTTACAGGCTTCATAACAAAAGAGCGCAACTGTAAATCATTGGTGAGTTTCTAAGCTCGTACCAGATGGGAGGGTCTGAAAATAGCAAAGTTGGCATGAAAAATGGATGCTGCGGGGCTTACTGTTTGACAAATTTGCCAGTTGCGGCTTGATCACAAACGCAAATTAAAATGACAAGGCAGAGATTATGTTTTAGAATACCTGTGAACACAGCACCTCGCAAATGGGTGAATACGTCAATATATGCCAAACAAGGTTCCCTTGGGTTCGGCGCCTTTGTGATTCGTCTTTCATGCACAGATTTGACACGTACAAAAACGCAGGTTGACTAATTCAAAATAGACTGCTATTGAATGATATTTTTATTGTTGGGATAAATCTAGGCATGGTATAACCTGATCTTTCAAGAGAAAAATATTGAATAGGAGCCCCAGTTCAATCAAGTTAAATAGGATTTTCTATTATCGCACTGAAGCCAGAGGTTAGTGGGTTGAACTGAAACTGCATGCTAATCCAGTTTATTATTTTTCCTCTTAATAAGTTTCATAACATCACAGCATGTCAGACTTTAAAGTTCGCTGATGTTGGTGTCGGGTGGATGTACAGAATGACTAACTGGCACATCTCCCAACCAACAATAATTAATTTATCACATGACGCTTTGGAGGAAGGGATGATTTATACAGTCTTGCACCTTTATCCTCCCAACAAGTATAACATGTTCTTTTAATTACAAGATCAATTAATAACCCACCTCTTCAGCCAGAGGCTAAAATGAGTTTTCTTCACAATTAAGGAATGGACTCATCAGTCCATGACTTATCAGCTTATAAACAGAGAGACTGCTTCAATTGCTGTCTCCACCTCATTGTCCTATTCTGTTCGCCAGCACTGGGTTTAGCAGCCAAGATTTATTAATTCATTAAGTTTTCCATTTAAAATTCAAGAATAACATCATGTTCTTTCTCTAACACATCCAATCCTTATAAATAACACTCATGCTAAGGGAACACAGGCTTTGTATGTCCCACAGAGAATATGCACTGTGGAGAAAAGTATTGAGTTAAATGAAATCATTAACCACGGTGTCACAAATCTATGTAAATAGACAAATTGGCTTTTAGCCTATCATGCTGAAGAATAGGAGCCATATTGTACTGTGCGGTGAAGATGGGCACTCCAGACAAGCCGTTATTTGTCTGTGAAGGCTTAGAATATCAAAGGGGCATAATTCATAGAGTCATTTATGGAAATGCATTACGGTCTTCCGTTAGTATGTGCGTCAGAGATACATAGTTTGCAGTTTTGGGGGGCGAGTGGTTCAATCAGTGAGGCCTTCCATTACTTTTAATTTCTGGTTTCAAAACCGACATTCACATCACAGCAAATGGTGAAGGACAAAGCAATATGTGTGTCCAGTGCATGTTAGAACTACACTAAAGACAGACCTTTAGTTTGTGTCTATTGAGAACTACACAGAAATTACAAAGGAAGAGCAAGTAACACACTGAGTTAACCTCTTAACTAAAATAAATAAAAATGTTACAAAATATTATAATATATATTGTTTAAGTTATGTTGCAAATTTAAAGTTGATATCACAAAAATGTATGTTCCTGTGATTTACTTTGTTATTTTCATGCATTTTCCTGTCACAAATGTATACAGTTCTGTCATAATATTAATTCTATCACAAAATAGTTGAACATCGAACCTTAGAATATAGAACTTTGAGACTCAGACCTTTTCAATTATATGTTTTATCCAAATGAAATTCCAATAAAAGTCCAAAAGTTTNTTTCTGTCATAATATTAATTCTATCACAAAATAGTCGAACATCGAACCTTACAATATATAACACTTGAGACTCAGACCTTTTCAATTATATGTGTTTTATCCAAATGAAATTCCAATAAAAGTCCAAAAGTTTTGGTTAATAAATTTTCTTATATGATACTTGACACTTTGAGGAGGAGCTCACTAAATGATCAAAAATAACATTTCCATTCATTACTAAAATATGCGATGGGGGAAAAAAAAGAAAAAGATTGAATATAATTTTCTTGTGAAATAATCTGTTTTATTTACAACTTCAATTTTTTACAGTATAAGCAGCACATTATAAAAATGAAATACAAATAAAAATTTGTGTTGTACCTTTAGCTTAGCAACATCTTAACAGCAACTCTATTGAAATCAATTGCTGCCTATGTAGGCAGCAAGCAGCAAGGCAGTTCAGTGAGTTTTGGAACAGAGGTAATGACATTCATTGATTTCAAAAGCCTATTGTAAGCCCTGGACAACTGTTAAGATTGACTTCTTCTGGCTAGTTTTTTATGCTAGGTTTCTACTGAAGTAAAATTATACTGAATGCCATCCAGAGGCCTCCCCCATATCCTTCTTATCCAGTATCGCAGACAAAGAGGACCTTTCATTGCTTTACAACGTTCAGGAATTTTCACAAATCTACATTTGCCATTTCCTAACTGGGAAACCTTCCACAATTTCAGTCACACTTCAAATCATACAGAAATGATGGGTCACTATCGGTCTGTGCCAGGTAACAGTGCATTTCCTCTCTGATAAATCTCAATGTTCCATAAAATCGGGCCGTGCTTTTAACATATGCTTGGTTGGCTGCAATGTACTGCATAACCCAATGAATACAGCTGTACAAGTTGAAAATTCTTTCAGTGATACGAATATGTCAAATCATAAATGCACGTGTCCGTGCATGGATATAATCATTAGAGTAAAATGTCAAGCCAGTAACAGCATAAAGTCTTTAATTGCATTTACAAATACCACAAATAAGGTGAATACAAATCAGGACAACCCTGACGAAGCCTTGACTTTTTAAAAATACAATGTTCAGGCAATAATAGCTATGAAAGAGAAAAAATGCACAGTGAAATTACAATGTAATGTACAAATGCATTATGCTAATATTAGAAAATGCATATGGAGATGTTACAAACTACACATGAACCTAAACCTAAAATAAAAATGTTGATGCTTACATTGCAGCTCAAAATTATGTCCATTTAGGGACAAATAGGGCCATTTTGATGTTGGTTTATCACTGCAGCACGGACCATGTGCAAATAAAACTACTGACTGTTTTTATAACCTGTCTACAATCGCCATGAGACTAAAGAGAAAACAGTCAGCTTTAATTTGAGAGTATTTTTTCCATAAAAGCTGAACCTTGTAGAAACTACAAACCTTAATATACACAAGCTGTCCATTTAGGGAACAAAAAGAAAGAATAAATTAAAATCATAAGTGCAGTGTTATTTCAGTGACATTGAGATACTATTGCAATTTTCCTTTATATTTTCCCTATTCATTTTAGTTAAATCTTTACTAATTTTAATATGTTTTTGTTTTTTATATGTATTTTAATTTTTTTAAATTTTAGTTTTATTTATTTTAGTAAATCAATTGGATTTAAATAAAAATAGAATAGAAATGTTGCCATAGCAACTAGCTAAAAAAAATAATAATTTCATTTCATTTAACGTTTATTTTTTAAACATATTTTATGGATTTAGTTAACTACAATAACTAAAACCCTTAAGTGAAGTCACCTTATTACATACTTAGCAGTAAATCCCCAAGCATTCAGAGAGTGACAGCAATTTGTTTTAGGCATTTGAAAGGCATGTTCAATTGTCTTCAGTGAGTGAAAAGCAGGCTCAATTGGATTAAGCAAGGGAATGACTTGGTTGGTCAAGACTATTCGTCAACTGGGCTCTCAAAAACTCCTTGGTTGCATTAGCAGCATTCATCTTCATTACAGCTCACATTACATTAATAAGCAATCACATCACTAAAGTCAAGGGAGACAGAATTAGCCGTACATGCCTGGGGCATAGCACACAGCCATGTCTCACAAATAGGGTGGTATGCTTTGGATCACAAGCACTTCTTTTTTTCCGTGTTCTGTGTTTTTCAAACAGGTGATTTGAACATACCTGCTTTGCCTCTGATCAGATTATCCTGCTGCTCGGCTTAATGACAACATGCTTTATCAGAACTGACATGTCTTTGGTCCTCACGTTGAGAAACTCCAGCAGTAGACTTGAAATGCAAATGCCTAAAATTAACTCACGACTTTCTGACAGCTTTCTTGTGTATGAAAAATGCAACAACACACACTTGGCCAAAAACAACTGGCTGAACAGCCAATTTAAAATGGAAAGAATGCATGAAAAAGGGACAGTAATTGCAATATTGTTCCCAGATTGTTTAAATAACCTCAAATTAAAGCTGAAGTTTAAGCTTCACTATAACCTCTTACTCACTGACTATGTTTACACAGTGTGCAGAAGTGGACTCTTGGCCTCATTAGGACAATAACAGGAGACCACCATGTAAACACATCTATTTGAGACATGGACAATTACAAGTTTTCCCACATTACTGAAAATATATAGCCTATAGACTCAGTTGCTGTTTTCAATTCAACTGCAATGAATGGAGACTGTTTGTTTGCACATTCTGAACCTACCTCAACTAATTGCGTGAGTTTGGGGCGGGGCTATCTGTTTGGCCAACCAATGGTTGTCCAAAACTTGTCATTATTTTTGCAATTTGGTTTACTGCCGCTAACGCCACACAAATTACACAATTCTAATTTGCTTCAAGAATTATTTTAGTGTCGGTGCTGATAGCCTAACTGTCCTATCATAATAAAGGCAAAAAATGCCAAAAAAAAAAGAATTTAGAACATGTAGAAAAATGTAGAAAATATATATAGTGCTATACATACTGTGATTAATCGCAAACAAAATAATAGCATCGTGTTTAAAATGTACAAATGTATGCATAAAAATACATGACCTTATCCAGCTCAAGATTAACATCCATTAAAGATTAGTATTTTACTCATCATTCATGCAGCTATAGAACTTAAATCAACCTCTTATGCAACACAATAACACCAATCCCTCTCTGACTACTAATTCCTTTATAAACCACTGGGAGGTTTATAGGAAGGTGAAATCTGAATGTAAACAGACTATGTCTTTCTATGTAATTTGCAGAACAAAGTGGTTGTTCCAGGACACATTAGCTCAAAATGTGTCTTGACAAAATGACATATGAAGCAAAGGCATTACATTGCCTCTCTGAAACTCTACCAATTGCATTTTGCATAAACATTCTAACATCTGTGAGCTACGTGACATCACCTAATCTGTCTTATTTATTTATTTCTCTTCCTTGATGTCTTTAGAGGCAGCGCCTGTATGAAAGTGGAACTTAAAACTAAACATCTGGTGCGAATTCCAACAGGAAAATAAGAACGCTGTGGCATATAGTCGTAACAGACAAGATAAATTGAGCTTCATGACAACTAATTTCACATCAGAACGGTGCAGATTTAAAATGCAAGAACTGTTGCAGAAACAAAGCCATGGTAAATTGCATTATGAACATATATAAATATACTGTTTAAATATAAAAGTAACAATTCCAGTTCCTCATCTAATTAATTCAGTTCTAATTCTGGAATTCTCAATTCAACTCTCAACGCAGCACAACCCAGGAATGCCAAATGCTTTTTTCATTTTATTTTTTCTAAATGTTTGATTTGGCTGGAATTGAGCACCAGGTCTGGCTAATGTTTACGAGAGGCCGAATTTCAGCATGTTAGGAATTAGCAAGCTTACCCAAAGATACAATCACTGCACACCAACCGAAACAATAACAACATGGGTTTTTTTTGCATGAATGGAAGTTACATATGAAGGTTATAAACTGAAGGTCATGATGTGGATTTAAAGTGTTAACACTATTTCAGTTAGCTGAGTGATCTGCATGACTTTCACAGAATGCTGACAGAAGACTATCTTAGCACTCTATAGGGAACGAGTAGCAACAATAACAGTAAATGATTCAAGGTGTTTGTCACACATGGGTCCGTTGGGCTATTATTTACAGCAAGTCTACAGTTATAATACCTACAAAATTCTGCCATTGACCTGTAGGTCTTCATTTACAAATTATTATGATGTAAATCCCTGAAAAGCAAAAAAAAGGCCTCTACAATTCATTTTTTCAATAATTACCGCTGCAAAAAAGGAGTGCAGTAACTGGCGCAAGTCCTTGTGGCTTTAATAAAGTTACGACTTACACATACATGCGTTAAATGCATTAAAACACATGCATAGAATTAGTTTTCATCAAATAAATTAGCTTATTTCAATTAGTGGTCATAATCTGCAATTAACCTGAAGGTCAGTTCCACACATACCTAAAAGCTGTAATTATTTTCAAACCGGATTATTTTAGCGCGTATTTAATTATGCTGATTACCCTTGAAATGTCAGAGTCGAGTCACACTATCTGGCTAATAAAACGACACATACAAAGAAAGTGTCAAGGATGTCAAATCAGAAATAGTTACAAAATTTTACATGATTTTTACAACTAGCTTGTTTGAAATTTAATTACCATCCCAAACTCTGAATAATACAACTCGAAAAATAAAATAAAACCATATCTACCTACATTACACTGTTAATATTCTGAAATACAGTACAGCATATATTACTACACTATAATGCAGATTTTTTTTTTTTTTGGACTGTTGAGTGGTTGAATAAAATCCTATTAGCTCTGCACATTTCACATCGAGGATTTCTTCGCGCAAGGCAATGGGCACTGGCAGAGTAGTCCTCTCGCATCCCTCTCACTTTTATTTTGGGACATAATGGTGAGATAACACTTCTCTTCTAAATCCAGCATTGGCACCTCCATTCCAGCTAATTTTTCACCCAGCTGTAGTGGGTAAAAGTGCTTTGATTGATACATTGGGATTATGTCTATCCCTTTTCCTGCTCTGAAACTGAATGTTGCGAAGGGAACATGATCTGCTGTTACTGCTTCCATTAGCTGTCACTGTAAATCACTGTGAATCAACCGGAACCTCCTGGTTCTAGGGTGGTCTATAATACCTGAAGAAAGCCATCCGCCAGTGTAAATGCCATGTGACTAATCACTTCAGAGCCGCAGGAAAATGTCATGAAAATGCTGATTGGCTGATGGCACCACAAAACACAGTCCCAAAAAGAAAAAGAAATAAAATAACAAATACAACATACACATTGAAGAATATTTTTTTAAGAACGTCAGTTATGACTTATGCTGTCAGTCTGCGCTGAAGAAATAGAGAATTTCATTTTTTCATCTGCTTTATATACACTACCAATCAAATGGAATAATCACAATTTCTGTTTTTGAAAGAAATCTCTAATGCTCAAAAGAGATCTGAACGGCTACCAATGGAGAAAGATGCCCCCAGATGGTGCAGACACGAGCTAACTGGGCCATGCTAACCAAACAAACCCTGACCCCTTGCCTCCATCCAAGCCGATAAACTCAAACATATGCAGAATAGAGCAAAAATAGTGGCTATAAAATAAATGGATTGCTCATTGAAAATGGTCATTAAGCTGCAGAATTGCGGCCCAGCAGACTCAGCACTGAGCCCTTCCTCTATCTTCTCAGCTTCACTCCTCATTAGAGAGTGTCAATACAATCGACGGGGAGGAGATGTGATATGACTTATGACTTCATCCTTGTCATCTAGCCATTCCCGTTCAAATCTTGACATTTCCAAGTGGTTATCTGCCCATTAGTCTGTGTTTGCATGATAGTAAAGGGAGCTGGCGTTTGATGGTCTGAACGCCACATTTATTCTGGTGTGAGTGTCGGCCTATCTGATTTATGTGCTCTCGCTGTGCCGTGATTCAGCATATGGTATATACGGAGACAAAGAGATTAATGATCCCTGTGACCGCAGATGAGACAAAATGACTTAAAAGAGAAAAGAGGAGGAAGAGAAACTGTCAAGTGTCCTTCCCCTTGTATTTGGTAGCAGGCAGATCCTCACTATGAGCATGATGGGTAAAGTCAGTATAATTCATTAATGCTTGGAGTGCTCATTACTGTCTTTTCACACTTTGAGAGACTCATTACCTGCATAATAGAAGACTCCGTATAACACTGAGACCATTCCTCACTGAAAATTAATCATCCCATCCCAGACAAAAAAGGGAATTCTCTCGTTAAATATTAAGTAACTCCGGTACCATGAATTCTATTCTAATTTCCACCCCAGCCTACCTTAGAGATACACAAGGAAGACTGTAATTCTGTTTCAAACTCTAGTGAGCAGCCTACGAAAGAAAAATTCGAAAGCAGCACTGCATGTATTCTTTGTGAAGACAACAATTCCAGAATGTTCTACGATGAGCTGAAACTGAATTCAAGATGGATGACAAATGTGGATTATAAATTGTAATATGTCACATAATTATATAGAAATCAGTGTTACTCAAATCCTTGATAAGTACTTAAGATACTATTAAAGGTTTTATTAATAAAATCAGTCTTTTTTTGTGTGTTTTTTAGTCATTGTTCGAATATTCTGAGTAGTCTTTATTAATTTTATTTCAGTTTTAGTTATTTTAGTACATTGAGTTATTTGAAGTAACATTTTTATGGTTTTAGTTAACTATAATTACTATAAATATATTAATATAAACAAAACAGTAGCACTTTATTTTAAGGATCACTTCTCACTATTAATTATTTGCTAATTAGCTAACATATTATCTGTTTATTAGTACTTATAAAGCACATATTAATGCTTTAT
>SCHK01083654.1:1230-12193 GCA_004124795.1 Poropuntius huangchuchieni
CAAGCCTTATAGTATTCCCCACCCCAGTTTTTATAGGAAATACATTGGCACAGAAAGAAAAAATGCACACAGAGTCCCAGACTGCTGCAATTAGTGAAAACAAAGATTAAAGATTAAATAACTTTTTAGCACTTGTTGCTAGTTAGAACATGGTAAAAGAAGCTGTTGCTTTTACAGCTTTAAAAAAAAAAGAAAGAAAAAAAAGGAAATTCACTTTTAACACCGTGACACCCAGTCAGCTGGGTATCCGTTTTATTTTAAAGATCTAAATACCATAATACAGCACTGTCTGAGATCCCTGGGAATGAGGGGTGAGCTTTTTATAACACACACTGGCTGGTTTTACCCATAGGCACTGCTCCCATTTACAGTTTTAGAGATCCAGGCTTTCTATAGCCAACACCTGCTGGAGTGACGGTCAGAGAGAGAGAAAGAGAGAGAGGGATAGCTGGACACTGCGGTGCCTTTAGGTCTGGGGAAGAGATGGGGGGTGAAGTGTCATCCCTCCCTCTCAGCGCACCATGTCCCGAGGTGAACAGCTCGACTCGCGATTGCCTGCCCCCAGCTCACGGGACAGGAAGAGCCGATTGTCCTATGGGAGCAAGTCTGGCAGCAATAGGTACAGTAGTACTGACCATGTTACATATGACGGGAAGCCATATGGTTGTTGCTCGTTTTTTGGTAGTTTTTACACATTTATGGCACAAGTTTTTGGTCTGTGCTCTGCGGTGTATTGAGGCTATCGTGTCCCTCCAGATTTGATCATTATTTTGGGTTCACAGTGTGACATTTTATATTTAGGTGTTTAGTTCCTTTTTTTGGAAGTTGTCTGTTCTGCTTTGAAAATGAGATGTTTCTCTCTGGGGAGGTAAGTTTAAACTCATTTTATGGGTTGTTGAGCTTCTCTCAGTTTTAAAACTTTTCTAGAGTGTGGTCATTCTCTGCTTCCTGTCTTTTACTGTTGGACGTCATACAGTATTATTGCATTAGAACTTCTGAAGTACTGCTAAAGAATCTGACATTTATCAAATAATTATGCTGTATATATTATAGGTACTTTTCACAATAGACACTGAGTAGTTTGTTAAATGTTCCGAATGCAGTATTTGTGTTGTGTGATACATTTTTACAGTCTGTTGGAAAGTTTTGATTTATATTTTGTAATGCGTCTTATGTCTCTGTTTGATACGACAGTGGTCTTGAACTCTATACTGACACCTGTTGTGAATGTACTGTAGCCACATACAGAAGTGGTCACTGGAAACTCATCTTTTTTTATTTAAAAGCATTTGCAATGGAGTGGGTTTGCAACCCTCACTAAACTTTAATGTTTTGATTCATTTTCTGAATAGTGACCTTGACAGATTTGTTCTGTGTGTGATTTCTCGCTGTGAAGTCTGTCTAGATATCCCATGGCAACAAATTTATTCTTGAGATTGTTAGACTCACCACTGCCATGCTGCTAGGCTGAACGCTTTTAGGAGTGAGGGGAAAAGAAAGTAAGTTGTAGAGCAAAGAGTGTTTTTTTTATCCATCCTGTCCCAGCTGAGTTCCTTTTTGAGCTGGAGGAGAAACGATGGGCCTCATTAATCATGTGGACATGATCACATTCTCATGAGAGAGAGTGAAAGACAGTGTTAGTGTCTCACTGGAGCTGTCTTTGGTTACAATGCTTGTTAACCTGCTGTCTTGCCTCCCTGTTTCACTGTCTTCCTCTCGTTCTCTCAGTCTGGTGAAGTCTTTGTTGCTCCTCAGGGTTTCACTTGAGGGAGTCTGTAATTTTAAGCCAGCTCCTTGTCACGCACTCACCATAGAAAATTGTTAAAGCGAAGTGTTCATGGTGGTCATAATGATCTCCTTTTGAGGATACACACCCACCTTCTCACTTCCTTTGGGCAACTTTTAGAAGAATCTTATTAAAATTTGAAAAAGAAACTTTTTTGGAATTCAGAAGGATGCCTAACTAGATGTGGCATTACATAGTCACAAGCAATCAGAACCAATCATTTTTGATATTTAATAATGCGGAACAGGTTTTTGGATCAAAGAGATCACTGCGGTTACCTTCATCTAAAATGAGCTGTTTTCCAACATGGCAGATAGGAATATCACCTAGATGCTATTTAGATGGAGTTTTTTTCTACTGTAACTATTGATCAATTGCGAAATGGACATCCCCTGTTTCTCATTCTCTCTCATCTTTTGACTGTAATCAACTTCCACCCGTTCACAGACACTTTCATTCCATCACGCAGCGCTCACAAACCTGCTATACGCCAAAGCTTGTCAAGGCACATTTACCGCTTAGACACAGAATATCCAAACATAGACAAACACAAGCGCACACCCAGAATGAACAAAGCCGGTGTCAATCAGCTGTCAGTGGCTGGAGAGAAAGAGATTTGAGACCCGTATAGCCAACTGTTCTGAGTTTTGTGCTTTGGCCTAGGGTGTTTGTGCTCTGTTTTATTTGTGTGTGTTGTAAGTACAAGTCCTACTGGCACGGCCTCCATCCATCATGTATTCGATCTGACAAAATGCACTCATTCATCCCAGCCTCAGGCAGAGGGTCTTCTCTGCCCTTATAGAGATCAGCTCAGAAACCTCTAGTACTTTCAATAAAACATGTTTGCATGAAGTTTATTACAGTAATGCATCAAGTCTTACAGGAAAGCGAATCCAGCCTCTGGCTTTACGTGAACTCAGTTACATCTATGGTACCTAATGAGCAACCATCTTCCCAAAACACATACAATATGCTATATTTACTTTTCATTCACTCTGAAGTTAAGGAAACTGGAAGGAAAATAATTTATAGTATATAGACGTTTCAAGATAAATATTTCTGGATGAGGTGTGTGTTTGTGTATCTGTGAGAGAGAGTGTGTGTGAATACAATTTTTTTATATTGTGACTGGACATACAGGAATATCTTCTCTGTCTTGTGGGATTTATTTCTTTGAGTGATATGTTGTTGTGGAGGTCAATCTAAACCAATCAGTGATTCACCACTATTGAGATTAAAGCCCTGCATTCACACACACACATACTCGAAGCTACAGGTATATGGAGATTGTGATTTGGCTTTGAACTTGTTCTGATCTCCGACATCCAACTTCGACTAGAACAGTAAGACAGTTGGAGGAAATGCACATACTTGTGGTTTGAGACGAGTGACATGTCATGTGAATCTGAGTAGGCGCACACAGAGGCCATGCTGTTTGTGTTTGCACGTGTGCGCCCAGCCCTCGCTAAGTGCCGCCCTTATTACATTAGAGAGAAAGATGCCACAGTTTGAAAAAATTCAGTCCAATCATTAACCTCATTCCTCTCTCTCCCTCCCTCTTTTTCTCTCCCGTTTCTCTCTCGTTCTCTCCCACTACCTCTTTACAGTCTCACCGCACGATATACAAGTCCACCAGGTCACAGTGGAATAGCAGCCCCTCAGAAGAAAAACACAAGGTAGAGTCTTCAACTGTATCTGCCTGCTCTCGCTCTGTTCTGACACCTGAAACTCTCCGCAGACCTTTAGGCTAGAGACCAGGAAAGCCGATTTACTGATGTTCAAAGCTGTAGCAACAGATCTGGGTGATGGAAGTGGCGTATGATAGAAATGCGTGCTGATGGTGTCCGTTCTTCAACTGTAGTTTGGCTTTTTCACATTTCAGAAATCATTCTGGAGCTTTTTGAGCTGAATTGATTTGAGATGAACGGATGCAGAAAGTGCCGGATGAACCCTGGATCTTGAATGCGGTTCATTTCTGACCGGAGGTTTTTTGCTGTTATAAGCTCCAGCAGCAGTTGTTTGGCCCTGAAAGCATTTGCTTCATCTCAGAGCTTGTGGGAAGCTTTGTGCTGGCGAAGCATTTCAAGCAGCCCCTGGCCAAACTATGTGAGATATGTGATGGACACTATGTGTGATATAGTGCTTACTCCACTGACAGCCTGATGGGTAGGGTTCGACTGACGGCATTATTTGCTCAAAGACAACATGTGTCTGCAGGGAGAAGAACAGGAATGAAGACATTGCAGTTTTAGCTGAAGTTAGATCTGGGGTCTGGGATCTTCTCTCAAAGCACTGATATACAAATGTTAGGAGTAGACACTCATTCGGTCCTGATTCAGCTTTTTCATGCTAGACTTTGGTCTCATCCGAAGTTCAGATGTGCTGTATACTTTATTATGTAGAAGTTTAGATACAGCATAAGGATGCAGAGTGAGAACGTCTGGTTAGAAGCACCAGAAAATAGATAAATGTTATATATAAAATATCTCCAAAGAGAAAACTATGGTTCTAATATAATTCATAGCACTTTAGGCTTTTTTTTTCTCCCAGATGATATCACTATATACACTAGCAAATGTTGGGATCATTTAAAAAATTAATACTTTTCATCGGCAAGGAGGCATTACATTGTTTGAAAGTGAGAGTGAAGACATTTGTAATGTTACAAAAGAAAAGATTTCTATTGCAAATAAATGCTGCTCTTTTTATTCATCAAAGAATCTTGGGAAAATTAAAGATGCAACAAAACTGTTTTCAACATTGATAATAAGAAATGTTTTCTGTGCACCAAATCAGCATATTAGAATGATATTTGAAGGAGTAATGAACTGGAGTAATGGCTGTGTGTGTGTGTGTGTGTGTGTGTGTGTGTGTGATCAAATAATACAGCCTTGGTAAGCATTAAACACTGTTCACGCAAAGAACAATAACTATAAAGTTAATGATATTAGCATCCACACAAGCGAAAGGTATCATCTGTTTATTCTCAGCATATGTGCGCCTCGTTATAGCAGGATTGATTCTGATTGGCTGTCAATGTTTTTTATCGTTCATCAGCTGGAAAAAAAAACGTTCTGAAAGTGATTCCAACGATATTATTTCTCTGTGTCTTTCTCGTTATAGCCATTGTGTGGACTCTGCTATTCTTTAAAATTGAGAAAGTTTTTTAGAACTATATCTTTATCGTTATCTTAATAGTTATCGTCCTTGGTGTGAACAGGCCTTTAGAGAGTTCTTTCAAAAATTAATACATCTGACGCCCAGTTGTCCAAAAATATTCTCAAATCTTGTCTGCTGTGGGTTCACAAATGAACGATTGCCAATTAATGAATTTCAGACATATTTTAATTATAGTTAATTAATATTTGATTTGTTCCAGTGATAGGCTGGCGGGTTCTATTCAATTTTATTATTCATGAATAATGTTAAAATTAGTGTTCATTTAATTTCAGCAATATTATGTATATATTTGTCATTAAATTGATTTGACATTTAATATAAGGCTTCCGAGGCGACTAATACACATATACATTCACACAAACGAAAATACACACTCCTGTTTGTTTCTTCAGAGAGATGCGTATGAAACTCTATGTCTGAGGCCTAATTGATCAATTCAACATAAGATTATTGTGCAGTAATCTGGGTTAGAGAAAAAATTGTAACAACCTATAATTTTGTTTCTTAAAGGCAGGATAGATAATAATGCATAAAATTANCAAGATTATTGTGCAGTCATCTGGGTTAGAGAAAAAATTGTAACAACTATAATCTTGTTTCTTAAAGGCAGGATAGATAATAATGCATAAAATTAGCTGTCCTCTAGAATCCAAAACTTTCAGCTATATTCAGTGTACTTCAATTGGAAAGATAGTATTAAGATTCACCCAAGATGACAGAAGCAGTCTTATTTGATCCTTAAACATCCTGCTCTAAATTTTAATAGGCATAATTTGAAAGATTTTATCTTCCATAAGGCCTTTTTATGCATGCGAGACACAGATTGGATAAGATGTGACACGTTATTAAAATTCAGGGATTATTCAGAAGTTGAAACATTTCACAGTTGAACTCCGTCAAACCTTCACAGTTTTCATCTGAGGCCCATTGACACTTTAATTAATACCCTAATGTAAACAAGAGCAAATCCAAAGACCTGGTCTTTCACCGGAAAACCTCAGATTCAGCTGCTGACTTTTCAATAACAACCTTTAAAGTAGAATATGTCATGTCTTTACCATAAGTGTCATCAAACAAACTGTAAAAAACAAACAAACAAACAAAAAAAGAGCATTTCAAGTTTACTGCTTCCGCACTATTGGTCAAACAAACAGATAGTCCCACCCCCAACTCATGCCATTGGTTGAGCCAGCGTGTTGCTGTGTCGGCTTGGTCGGGATGCTTAAAAAGAGCAATGCTTTGAAAGTGTCATGGATTTTTCAGGCTAATCAACCTATAAATATCATACTTGTCTCTGAATATAAGTCGGGATAGAATAAAGTCTTTTAGCACAGAAAAAATGACACACCGCAGCTTTAATTTAGGTCTATTCTCTGTCTTCGGATGCCTGGTAAGCACTAAATTTATCCTCTACAGGCATATTTGTGTTTGTGAATGTAAACATGATACATATTTATGCAAATCATAGTCTAAGGAACATTTCAAGACTAAATTAGAAAACCAAATGTCTTATAAATGCTGATGTCAGATGTTGCCTGCGTCTTTGAACCAGGCCAAACTGAATCTGCTCACTTTTGATGTTTTCTCTGTAAATTCAGGTGGAAAAAATACAGAATTCTGCAGATTTTTACATGATAAAATGTGTTAAGTGCAGCTGAGAGTAACACAGTCTTACTGATAGATAAAAACATGATGAAATTAGGCTGAATATTTAATAAACAAACACACATAGCTCAGTGGGAATCTGTGGCGCTCTCTAAAGATGCAAATTCTGAAACTAAAACGTCTAAAACTCTTCCATTCAGACTCTGTCCTCAATTCAGACACTGAAGTCCATCCAAATTTTCACCCAAATGACCTGTCTGAGAAATAGCTTCAGATATGCTTGCGTATTATCATAGCTGGCGATGGTGGCCTGCACAACAGGTTAATGGGGAAAAGCAGCAGTGCCTGATGGGAAATGAGCGAGTGATGAAGCAGTGTCATTAGAGGCTTGATGAGACATGCACCTGAACTGCCTGAATCATCGTTCTCCAATCCATCATTTCTAGGAAAGCTATTTGCTCTGAATCTGTGTAATAAGAGTTTTCAAAACATTTGATCAGTGATGAGAATTTCAAATGATGATGGGAATTTCAGAAACTATAACTAGGTCTTTATTAGGTCATCAATTTGGTTTGTTAAGATCAATTGTCTATTGCCGTAATCATATTGGAGTAAACTGAAACATCTCAGTTTGTTTCGCAATTGAATCAGCTGTAAGAAACAGTGTCAGTGTCAAAGAATGTTAAATTCCTGTTATTTTGGTCCCCCACGACATGTTTATGAGCCGTTGTTAGGCTGATGTGTCACAGGGTCGTGTTTCCCAATTAAAAACTGGCACTCGTGAGTCATTAACAAGCTTTGTGCACGAGTAAATCATCAATAATATGAATACAGCACAATACAATGCAAAGAAACACACACACACAGGCTAGTTTTATTGCAGATTTTAGAGCAATTAAGAGATGATTAATGTGTTGACATATTGAAAAATTAGCTGTTTTAGAAGACACTCTATATTAGTCAAATCATTTTTGGCTTGTATGTTTCATTGTCAAACAAGTGAGTGTGTTTTCTGTCAAAAGCCATTGCCAGATCTCTAATTTAGACTGCTAAACATATGACTACCATCTATTTGAAGTAAACATTCACAATGTTTCATCTCAGCAGCTGTCAAATAAGTCAATCAATAAGTACTTAAATAAAATGTCACATTGCTTCTTTTTGTTAAATAGATAGATGGATGGATGGATGGCTTGTACAGTTCATATTTAATAATGTCCTGTGATTGAAACCCAAACTAATAAGTGTGTGTGTGTTGTGTGTTACAGGTTACCAGGTCCCTCCAGAGTCCCCGCTGCAGGCAGCGGCAGTAGCAGTAGTAAAGCCCACGGATCCTCAAACCTGAACAGACGGAGCCAGAGCTTCAACAGTATTGACAAGAGCAAACCACTTCAGTATGCTAGCGGCAACGACAGAGGTGAGCAATGTACAGAATCTTAATATTAAAACCAAGATTTCTGCATATTACTGAAACAGCAACAGCTATATCCTGTTATCCACTAGATGGTGCCACTATCACAGGAACAATAGAGCTGTGGCATAGGGCAAGATGCTCTGAGGTGGTTCCCTCATGCATTTATTATTACATTTTCATAATGAAATACAGTAAATCAGTGGAAAAAACACAATTTCCTGGGAAATTAAAGTATAATATTGCACTGTGGTTCTTCTCTGGTGTGTTATTCACATCTGAAAAGGTGATCTGCCCTCGGCATTCACTGTCCTTTCTTCTATATATTTGGAGATGACGTTCATGTTATATTTCTGCTTCTTCCAAATAACCAGCCTATTCAGAGTTCACTTCAGATTTCATCTTCCTGTCAAAGCCGAACCATCATTCAAAGCTGACTTCATAAAACCACATGGCTATTTAGCCACCAGTGTGTAAATCTCCACAGGCTTGTTGGTTACTTCATAAATCTGTGCTAGACCTGATGGAGTGTGTCGATTGAAGCCGGGTTGGGAGTTCAAAGACGTGTGACCCGTATTTCGCCCCTGGTTCACCCCTCCCAGCAAGAATCCGTGAACAAAACGCGACCGATTTCCCTCACAGACTGTTTGTTTTGGCTGTACTGCCCAGTTAGATTTATACCGGACTTTACTGGTCCTCGTTCGTTGTTAGCACAGATGCTGGTGTTCTCAGACGCTGGTTATGGGACAGGGCGAGACGGTACACACAAAGCCAGACAGAGGGTCTCACATGGCAGACGGGGCTTTGATGAATCAGAGAGTCCTAATAGGCGACGTCTCTCTCGAAACCCATTCCTGCCCTTTTCCATCAGGCCTGACATTACTCAAAACCTTGATTTACAGGGCTACTGCGCTAATACTTCCACAGATGAGAAAAGCAAACTCCCATCTGCCTTTTTTCCCTCATCTTCCTTTTTCCTCTGTCCAAAAAGTCTGCCGCACTGAAGGAACTATGGGAGGGGCTGTTAGGGAGAGAACAGAGCTCTGTTCCAAAACCTAGTGAGCTGCCTACCTAGCATTTTAAGGCATCGTAGGTGTACAGTTGACACAAAAGCTGTTCCTTGCAGTAGGCAGAAAAATTATGCTGCCTTGTGAGATACAGTGTTTTGGCCAAATTCTAAAGGTGCAGTCATATTAGTGAAATTTTGCAGGCAAAACAGGTTTACTGTTAATATTGGAGCAATGTATGAAGCAAAGCTCACATAGCAGTAGATTTCAAACCAATAATCTTTCTGGTTAACATGGTGAATCTGTGAGACTAATTTGAACCCACTGCCAAACCTGCATTAGGAAATCCATTGCCCTTATTTAAAATTGAAATTGTGTGGTTTTCTACAAAAATGACTGAATTTTGCCCTTTAAAAAAAACAATAAATGTGACTGCACATAAAGGCAGCATCAAATGAGTCCTTCATAAGGGAAGCTATTCTTAAAATGCATTCAGGAACAAGGACATTTTAGTAATTTAAGTTTCATTGAAGTTTCAATTGTCATTGAATTTTATTCCTGATTTGAAATGTGTTGTTAAAGCATTGTTTTAGCCAAATTCCTTTGACCTAAAATATTATTTGAAGACACATTCACGGTTCTTTGATGTTGGTTAGTGCATCAGCATTGTTAGCTTAGCAATATGCTAATATCTAAATTGTGAGTTGAGTATAATTTGTGCTTCATTCTGCCTACATAAAATGTTCAAAATTGGTCACTTATGGGGTTTCATGATAGTTAGGATGCTGCCTTAGTAGCCCGCTAGGCAGCTCGCTAGGTTTTGGAACAGAGCTAGCATGTAGCCTTTCATTTTTATGGCAGGCTTGAATACAAATTTCATAATCCTGAGTTTGACCTTTAACTGATTTAATCCTTAACCTCAAATCTGTCAGCACCCTGTGTTACCATCACCTACGAATTTCAGCACAAAGCCTCTCTGTGGACACAAATCTCACACTGTTTTTAAGCCCTATGCCAAGGTAGTAGGCACAAACACTTGCATGTTAAGTAGTCTTGTATAACAAAGCTAATTTCACCATTCACACTGGCTGCAAGAGTGAATCAGCATGTTTGCTATAGCATTAGCTCAGCTTTCAAAAGCACTGTGATTACTTTGAAGGAAATCAGTGGGGTTTTTTTTAGTACATTCATTGAACATTTGGCATAGCTTCATACAGTAGCACCTGTGACTAAGATGGGAGAGATATATCAGAACTGGACAGAAGAGATAAGAAAGAGAGCCAGAGGCAAAGAAAATGGCTAATGCAATCCATTCTGGATTAGACAATAGTAAATTAAGATGGAAAATCTTCAATGCAATGTTTGCTGTCATCACACCTGTTAATGTGTTTGTTTTTAAATGTGTGTGGCATCCTATCAGACTTCCCAGAACAAAGTGGCATTTCACTTTCAACATATAAATTGGTGTGGAGAAAAGGGTAGCTATGGTAACCACGTTTCGATGGTCTGGTGTGTGTATTAGTGTGAGAGAGGCTGTTATTTAAGCTGCTGTTATCTCCAAAGACGGGGTTAATTTAGCTGACACATGCACTGAAGCCCGATCCACACAGCGCTCATTCGCAGTCCAATCACTGTTCACTCTACAAGATTTTCAATGGAACCAAATGAAGTCCCATCTCCTCCTTTCTTCCTTTGTGTTTAGTTTTTTTCAGCTTGACTCTTTGATACATCTGGGTGCAAATCAAAGTTAGGGACAGCCTGAGTTGCTTTAAGATTAAGTAGTGTTGTACAGCAGCAGAATCAATGGTGTATAACTGGTTTTTTTGATTTCACAGGAACTCATTAAAATGGTATTTTACGTCTATCTATATTCATTTTCATAGATATTTTCATTTATTTTTTTTCTGACATTATTTTTCTGACAGATTTATGGCACACACACACACACACACACACACACATACACACATATAT
>SCHK01083665.1:462-20848 GCA_004124795.1 Poropuntius huangchuchieni
GTAATATAAATATTTAATTGTATGCAAATATTTTCAAAATATATACTTAATGTGTGTGTATTTATATATACATAATACATAAACAGTACACATACATATATTATGTAAACAAAATTTCCATTTTGGATGCAATTAATTTGACAGCACTAATAATAATACAATGTAATAATGTACTTTATGTAATAATGTAATTTATCCACATATTTATAATATTGATTTTTCACAGTATAAATTGGGGCTTTATTTGTCAAAATATATTCAGTAGCTAATTAGATTTTGCAAAAGGATGCAAAAAGGATAATTATATTTGGAGGTCTGTGACATCTAAAAGATTGAAAGCCCCTGCTTTAAATGAGACAATTAAAAAGCACACCTTTTCTATTCAACCAAATACGTTCTAATAGACTGATTAGCATAAACAGTTTAGGGAAATTACCTTAAACCACAGACCCATACAGCGCAACACAAATATGTTACACATTTACTAAAGTTAGGTTTGTTAAGGTTCAGTTTGCATCATTTACATGCAATCAAAACCCATAGGACTTCTTCTTTGAGACACAAAAGAAGATGTTAGGCACAATGACAGCCTCGGTCACCATGCACTTTCATTGTATGATGCAAAAAGATGCAACGATAGTGAAGGATGACTGCGGCTGTCATTCTACCTTACACCTCCTTTTGTTTTCTACGAAAGGAAGAAAGTGAACAATATGAGTAAATGATGACAGAATGTTCATCAATTTGAAAGAACTGTCACTTTAAGGCATCTGCTGATGCGAATGTATATCTGTGATCTCCATCAGGGGAGGGACAGTGTTGAGCTTGAATGCATGAGACTGTTAAAAAAAATTAAAAAAAACAAAAAAACAATGGCGTCATATCTGCAACACGAGATCATGCACGTGTTTCTATACATTCAAATCGATTTACAAACCTAA
Source organism: Poropuntius huangchuchieni (assembly GCA_004124795.1). Taxonomy (NCBI): domain Eukaryota; kingdom Metazoa; phylum Chordata; class Actinopteri; order Cypriniformes; family Cyprinidae; genus Poropuntius; species Poropuntius huangchuchieni. The sequence goes on from SCHK01083665.1 coordinate 1,404, forward strand.
AATCACATTCCTTTCAAATAAGACAATAACGTGGGTTTTGTTAGCTATGGTTCGCTACAGTCTAGCTTAAACGCTTAGAAGGGGGAGGGGGCAAGTGTAAACAGTTTAATAAAAGGACAAGTGTTTAAAAAGCGATCCTATAAATAGGCAATTAGTGCAACAGGAAATTAATTTCTAATTCGAAATTAATGCAAAAATACTCAGCAACGATATGGTGGTTGCTGAACATTTCAGTCTGTCATGTATCTGGGGCAAAGGAAAAATATCCTGGATGGTTCAGTAGCGCCGCAGACAAAGGAATGCAAGCGCAGCTCAAACTGCTGCATCACCTCATTTCAAATGCCCTCATAACATTGATTCATTCAGACGCCTGTCGACTCACTCACTGAATTACCGGAATTCATTAATTAATGCATTAATTAAATGAGCTGACTGTTGGGAATCCAGTCCGAAAAGAAGGATATGTACATATATATTATTATTGTCTGATATTCCCAGCACAAAAAAACAAAACAAAATGTTATATATATATAAATATATAACATCATCATTAGGTGGCTTTATATATTCCATCATCATTAGGTGGCTTTTTGTATCAATGTATAAGCGGGAATAAGTGAAAAAGTCATTCATAACAACTTCTAACCTATCCACATAAACTTCTATATCTACCAAAAATATGCTATAGTAATTTACGTTTACAAATCTCGAACGTTTATTAACGGGTGTCTCTTTAAAATACGGTAGCTAACATCACATCACAATCCCGAACGCTCGCGCCTGCGCTTAAACATCCATCTCTGCTGGTGTCCGTTAAATTAGTCCTATTATTCAACGCGGAACTTAATGCGAAACACCTGCATCATTGAGGGAAGTTCATTGGTGTTATTTGAAGCCCGAAGATCCAGCATTCCAGCGCGCGCGCGCTGAAAACGGTCCCTCGTTCCTTTAAATGGTAGTCGAGACGTTTGCATTGGCTGCTGAACCAAATAAGGCTCGCCGTCCCTTACACAGCAAATATTCTGCTGATTTTATGGGGATTAATCAGAGTGTGTAATGCAATGGCTGTGGTTTACATCAGAGATGTGCTGCGCAGAACAAAGACAGCTTGCTTCCCATTTTTATACCCACTGCAGTAAGCACATTTTCCGACCAGCCGTGTATTTTTATCCGATTGCTCTTTGAAACAGCGATGAGTTGATATGCAGCCCATGCTCTCTAGATTAAACCCTCATGCACATTTATATATAGGCTATATATATAAAAAAAAATAATTGTGAGTACTCGTTACAGCATAAATCATATGGTGCTAACAATATTAATTATTAAACTATTGCAACCTGCTTGATTTCTCAACTTATCCATTCAATAGGAAGAAAAGGAGGCGGGAATCTACACCGGGGGTCTCCGTCGTTGTTATGATCGGTCAAGGCCGAGTGACAACTTCTTTTCTTTAAGCGAAAACAAGCCATGCCTGACCCCTCCTCCCCCCGGGATCGCAGTGCATCCCACTACTAGCAAACACACTCTAACTATTGTCACTGCTGCACAACAGGATGTGGTAACCGTGCGTTTAAAAGGGAGTGTGTTTTCAGCTGAAGTAAACCCAAGCAGGCATGCGGTCGAGTTTTTTCCCCTTTCACTGATATCTGCCAATGTATTTTTTTTTGACACAAAACCTCCGAGTACCTGGTAGCTGTGAAACAGCCCACTCAAAAACACAAGTTTGGCGCTCTGTTTCTATTTACGACAGACGAATCACATGTAACGCACAGGACGCATCGAGCAAAAATAATCATGCAACTCACCTTCAGCCTAGTTTTTTTTCTTCCTTGTGATCCAGCCCTTTTGTCCGTTTAGCAAATAATTTTTTTTTTTCACATGATGACTTCCTTGCAGACTCCTAAAGCCCCCGGGCTGCAGGGAGATCACGTTTAGCGGTGCACTCTTTCAATATTTCTTTTTCTTTAGGAGGAAAAAAAGCACGTTTATGGTTGTAAAAGTGTTTCTAAAAATGTGTGTATGTGTGTAAATGTGTGTGAGGTGATCTCTGCAGCGTGCGGCTCCGTCTCCTCTGTTTGTTACACTCGAATGAAACGCCTACTCTCAATCGCTACATTGTTGACATTCGCGCGCTGACGTCATCCCATCCCTCATTCACAACATAGCGCGCGCTGCGCATTGCGTTGCTGCCTCCAGTGGCAAAGCACCTTACTCCAAATATGTGCGCAGCCGCGGTTCGCGAATTAGAGTAGCGGGGACAGCCGATGTGTGTTCCGAAGCCTGTTTCACGAGTACAGGCTGATCCCAGACGACGACTCAGACCCACGTATTGAAACAACTTTTAAGGACAATGCATACAAATTGAAATTGAACTGAACAGGCTACTGACCTGTTTGTTATGAACATAGTCGTTTTATATTATGCTGTAATTTAAGTTTTTGTGTTATCAGATTAGTTTATTCACAAATATTTAATTTTTGTATTTGTTTCTTATTTTTAATTTATTATTATTTACACATTTCTCAGTGCAGTTTTTTTTTGAAAGTCAAATTCTATATAGGACTACTGTGCTGTGATTGGGATTTCACTGTTATAAAAATGTTTTATTCAAAAACTCTTAATTTCTCTTAATTTTTTTTTACACACAAATGAATATTCTTCTGTTTCTGTATATATAGGCACATACCTTTTTAATATGCAGTGATTTTTTTATTTTTGTAATATAAAATTAGCTTAGTCAGAAAATGTTATTTTGTATTATTATTTGTTTATATTTTTTAGAAATTTGAATGAAATTTAATATTTCTCAGTGTATGTTTATTTTTTGAAAGTTAATTAATATATTGGCACATACCTTAAAGTGTTTGCAAAAAGTGCCACTTAGACCACTTTTGATTATAAAAAAGAAGGAAAAATGAACTTCATGCAACTAAAATAACGTAAAAGATCAATTACAAAATTGTGAAAACATGAAATATAATTAACACATTTGTAAGATAAAACAAATGTGACGTGTCCTGTCATTTATGAAAAATGTACTTGTCCTGAGAAACATTCAGTTATCAACCTTCATTGTACAGTTGACTTTTGAATTAATGTTGAATTAAAGGTTTGTGTGGTTTTATTGCAATTACATATTAGTATAGCAAAAATATGAAAATGCTAATACTTTAATCTGGGGGACAGCAGGTTTTGAACTACAGTAGGTGTTCAAAACCAAATACTGTACGAAACATCAAACCCGCCAAAAAACAAACAAACAAACAATAAATAAATAAATAATGCACAGTCCCCCAAGATAACATAGGCTATTTTATGTTATCAAGGGGGGGACTGTGCATTCTTTTTTAAAAATATTAATATTGCATTAATAGTCACAATTAATGCCATGTTAATAACAACAACAAAAACAACAACAAGTTATACTGATTGTTTTAACAACTAAGTACTTGCAGCTAGAGTGCTGAGATGGCGTTGTGAAAGCAGCCTACCTGGGGAACGTAACTCCTAATTCCAGCGTGCTTTGTGCCAAACCATCCTACTTACTGTTTGCACAAGAGAGCTTTAGCTGAAAATATTCTTATTTCTAGTGTAGAATCCTTCCCCTAGGGAATATGCATGTAATTATGAATTATCTAGCAGCCACAGACAGTTCATTTGTTTTTCTTATTTTATAATTCAGGGCTCCCTGTCTCAATGTGGGACTAAGCGTATACAAGAAACAGTTCAGTAGAGTCATAGCAAATCTGCATTTCAAAAATATAGAAATGTATTAAAAAACAAACAAACAAACAACTGACTATGCTACTTCTGACTATGAAATATGTGAACTTTTATTCCCACCTTAAGAACAATATCTAGTGCTCTGAAGAATATTACGGTTATTTAAGTGATTCACATGCAAAATAACTTAAACATAATCTCTTCCAGTTTATATGCATATGAAACACTCTCATTTGGCTTTTACTGAAGGATCAGAACAGTCATTTATGATGTTGACTGTTGCACAAGACATTCACAAGGACTCAGTGTCCACATATGAAAAGCCAAGGAGTTCAAGAGGCATTCCTGCACTCGCTGACCTTTCCCTGTGGTCTTCTCCCAGGGGCCCCACCACCGCGCCGTCGGATTGAGTGACTGAGATCATCAAAGTCATGGGACTTCTGATTCCCACCACCATTCTAGTGGACAAACAGACAGGTAGATAGATAGGGAGAACAAGAGAGATATAAAATAGACTTTGCATTTTGGACAGGACCTTTTATTTTACTAACTAACCTACAAATGAGAGCAAGTGGCCCCACTGCAGCTTAAACAAACAAAAAGCCCCAAAACTTCCCTCTGCAATTACCACTTCAACACATTGTCATATCTACGGCTCAAACAGAGCACTTGAGGAATGAATATCTCTGAACCTTGTTCAGCGAGACAGCGGACAAGTTCTGACACGTATACGTATGCATATGTATATATATGTTTGAAAGCATATCTTCATACATGCATATACAATTTAAAATAGTGTTTTTCTGTTTGAATAGATTATAAAATGTAATTTATTTTTGTGATTTTTCAACTCATATCATTACTGCAGTCTTCAGTGTCACACGATCCTTCAGAAATCATTCTGATATGCTGATTTGCTGCTCAGGAAATATTTCGTATTATTATCAATGTTGAAAATAGTTGTGCTGCTTCATATTTCATTCGTTTTAAATAATGTAATACAGCTTAAAGTTATTTATTATGTCTTTCAAAAGATCATCAGAATTCCGAACGGTATACTGGAAAAGAAAAATATGAAAATTGCTAAACCGCTGCATAAAAATTGCCAAATAAATGATTTTATTGTTCTTGGTTGAAGTTCATCGAAGCACAGCGCAATATCAGACGACATGTCAAATCCCGCAAGCTGCCGAAAGGTATGAGTCATAACAGTAAGGACTGGTGTAAAATCAAAACAGGCCCCCTGAACCAGTCGAATGCACAACAGTCGGCCACACTTGATGACTCATTTCGGAGGAGATTAATTGACTTTGCGGTCGCTGCAGTGCAACACGGTGCCAAATGACATCCATATACTGGCTCGCTAAGGTGCGAGGCAAGCCCCGACAGAGGCACAAAGACGTAAACTCAGCCGTATACTCAGAGGCCAGCCAACGTTGCATTTCAAGCCAAATGCTTTGATTACGTCAATTGCTGCTTCCCCAGCAGAGCCTCGGGGAGCAGGCTAACCGCCATTCACAACACAGACACCACACAGATACTAACAACAGCTCAGGTTACCTACAGGACAGGTAACACTTCCCCCCTGAGAACGCTGCACACCTCTGTGCACACAGGACGGTACACTTTCACCCACACTCTCACTCATACATACACATGCAGGCTTACAGAGCATTGCACACATTACAAAAAAAGATGTATAGAAGAGATGGCGCTTGCTCATAGCATTGTATTATTGGGGTAAATGCTTTTAAATTTTAAATTTACAACCTGACTTACTTCTGTGTAGCACAAAGAGAGAATTTTTGAAGAATATCTTGGCCACTGTTTTCATTGAGGACTGAGGCTGTACTACAAAATAACTACAAAATTAAGATAAAATTGATTCATATGCACTTTTTAAAGATAAACAGAATAAATGTAAAGCATTATTAACTGGATATCTTGCCTCAGTTCTTATTGGTATGTTCATTAAAGAAGTAATGATGTCTAATCTATTAAAAAAATAAATAAAATCTTTGAATAACTGGTCTGTCTGATTTATTAAATTCAGTCTTCCTCCTTTATACACTATTATTATTTTACTTCATCTTTATGTGTTTACAATTTTAATCGTTTTTTAGTTAACAAAAACAACACTGACTCACCAACTTGATCGGGTTTCAGTAATTAACAGCTTACTAGAAGAGAAAATGATTATAATAATTATCATAATAACGTTTTATGTTGCTTTTGTGTTTGTTTTGAAGCTTTAAAGCTTCAATCCCCATTCATTGTGACTGCATGGAAAAGAACGACCAGCACATTATTGAAAAATTTCATAAGAAAGCAAATCATAGAGGTTTGGAACGACATGAGTGTGAGTGAATGATGACAGAACCTTCATATTTGGTTGAACTAATCCTTTAAGCTCCATTTTTGGCGGACCTCTCCTTAAAATTTTGGACAGAAAGTTGTTACTCTGCAGACCATCTTCAGATATTGAGATGAAAGACAGAACTTCCACATTTGACAGGTTTTTATTGTACATTTGTCAGCTGAGTACAAGTGTGGGTGTTTATGCATGTATATGTGTGGGTGGTTAAAGGTTGTTTTAGAGTTCAAACCCGAGCCAAACCAATAGTTCTGTTCTTGGCAGTAGGAACACTGCATTTCTTGATCATCCACATCTTGTACTGAGAGCAAACCAGTCAAACAATAACAACGATGTGTTTACTGCCCTATTTACCGTAGTGATGAAAAGTGAGAGTGTGCGAAAAAGGAAACGACAGTTGTAGCACATTAATCAGTGATGAATCATAAGAAAAATCCCTTTGAATCTTGATATCAAAATAGTCTTAAGGAGAACACTTTCAAAATGCGTGTTTAGACGTATTAGAAAACAAATAATTACAGCACATGAGTGTACTAAGATCAGCGTAACAACAGATCTAATCCATTTGTACACTTAAAAAACAACTTTGTACACCTTTATGATGTGCAAAGACAGAGGCTGGCCATTGAAGCAAATCCTTTGTGCGGTTTAGAATCTGTAAACTAAACCGCTTTTGCTCTGAAAGCTGAAAGCGCAAGCATATCTATGTCTAAATACACTAAATGTCTATAATCGATGAGTTAGCACACGGAGAACCACAGGAATTAGCACTGATGTTGAAAACAAAGCTTGAAAACACCTCACCACAGAAGCATGTGAGAGTGTAGCTGTTCGAAGGTGTTGTTGTGATACCGCTGACACCCAACGAGCTGTGGCAATTGCTCTCAATCTCAAATTAAAAATATCAAAGCTTCTACCACAGCAAACACGTTCCTTTAAAAAGTTAGAGGCCCTTGAGATTGTATAAGTGCATTAATTAACATCCTGTTTGCTCATAATGCCTGAAGATGATAAGACTACGTATACGGGATACAGTAATGCGCTCAGGCTATCATTTTTCCCCATGTGGTCTGTTTTCCACTGTGTACTAGTGTCTGTGTGCATTCAGCCCCTGTTAGCTGGATTAAACGGATGAAATCCTGTACATCCAGACTCTCTAATTAGATTTCTGTAGGTGAGTGGCTACAGTTCGCTCTCTGGGCTGTGTCTGACTGAAACGAAGCAAACAGGGTGCGCGAGATGACTCATCAGTTTTAAAGCTGAGAGTCTACAGCTCCTGTGTTGTGCAGGGAGATGTTCATCACTCCACGCGCTCAAAGCCATTACCTTTCCACCCACGCCGTGTCACCCACTCACACACAGGCGATCACAACAATAGCTGGTTGCGGTTTGTCTCTCTGTCTCTTTCTCTCACGGTCATAGTATCTTTCGATCATTTAGATTCTTTCACACCTACATTTTCCTCCACTGAATTTAAGGTTTTGAACAATAAAAAAGACATGATAATCTTAATTTCTTTTGTATTTACTGTTTAGCGTAGTCATCTGCTTCTCTAATCTGAGTCCAGAAGAATGGGACTTTTCACTGTTTGCATCACTGCCGCTGTCTGTGTTTGATCATTTCAAATAAGTATTTCATTAGTAATGGGGATTTTTCAAAGGCTTTCTGCAGGTTTTTATGCTGGAGGATGGCAACAAGTGGTTATTTTTATGAGTGAGTCATTTGAAGCATTCAGTCAACCAATTTGTTTTATGATACTGATTCTTTCGGGGATGAAACAAGTTGTTTTTATTGAATCATTAACTCAACCAATTCTTTCAAAGACAGATTTATTCAGGAATTAAACAAATGACTGGCTTTATGAGTAACTCATTGAATTATTATCCATCCCAATCGTTCAATAACATCTGAACTATGAGTGAGTCATTGAATCATTCAGTCATCTGATTCATTCACTTTCAAACAAAGTGCGTATAAATCACGCATTGTCCGAATAGGTACTACATTTGAATTTGAACTTACTTCATGACTGTTAAAAAGTATATTCTATATAGTATGAATGAAATTCGGACGTATTACATCCGCCATGTTGTTACTATTACATAACCTGCTTCACGGCCATTCATTAATCCTCTCCAACAGCCTCATGGGACAGTAAAGTATCCAACAAATTACTGCGTTTATGAGTGAGTCACTGAATCAATTACTCAACTGATTTGCTCAATAGCACTAATTAATTGAGCAACAAAACAAATGACTACATTTAAGAATGAGTCTCCGCCAATCAATTCATTTAGCAACACTGACTGATTCAGGAAAGATAAACAAATTATTGCCGGTACGTCCTAATTCACTTATTGTCTGAGTACATTTGAAAGTACATTTGAAAAAAAATAAAGTGTCCAACAAATTACCACCTTTTTGAGTGTTATTGAATAAGTTACTCAGTTGATTTGTTCAACTGCAAATTCGTTGAGTAACATCAGTCACTTGCCATTTGAGTCATTTGAATCTGCCAGAAAAATTCATTCAGCAACACTGATTCATTCAGTTAATTCAGTTTGACTTCTTTTAGAACTATATTCATTAACGGAAAAGTGCATAAAGTAACTGACAATATTGTTTCTAAAATGGACATTGCTCAATATTAATTTCTTATTTTAATAAAGACAATTTTACAGCACTCTTACTTGTAGCTCAACATTGTTCTTCACTGTCAGTTTTCAAAGTGCCTTTTGCAAGCACAAGGTCACGTATATTACGCTGAGGAAACTGTGTCATACAGAGAGAGCCAAAAAGCTCCAACAAAACTGATTCTTAACGTTCATATATTTGTCGTCTTGTACTTGAAGAAACTGGGAATGTGTAAATCACGAAGTGAAACCTGCTCAGCATGGTTTGTATGCCACAGGCTCCCTCAAATCAACGACAGGGACTCACAGTTTCAACAACTGCAATGTGTAAAAATGACACTGTTAAAATTGGGCCGTCATCTCACATCTTAAACGTGCCGATTTGAGTGAGAGGGAACATGCATCTCTTTAAATAGATCTAAAGCATTGTATCAGCATACATAAACCATTCACCAATTTACTTCAGAGACGCTGTGTACCAGAAGATCATTTTAATGTTCTCCATCCTTTAGGTGCTAGAGGAAAAAGGCAAATCAAAGTCCTCAGACTGGTGCACCAGCAGCAGTGAGATCTCTTTGTCTCCTCTGAAGGGTCTCGGAGGAGCTGTGCTCGCAAGCATGCGAAGAATCGCCCATAGCCACGTTTGAAAAGGGCTGGCCAGGGAATCATTCTGATTAATGAAATAAGTTATCTGGAACACTGTGGAATTTATAGACTGATATACAGATATTATGACCCAAATTCTGGCCATTACTAAAAACTGCAACCACCTCTACCATTCCTAGCCTATTTCCAGGCAGTTACCATGGTTACAGGGAGAGAAAGAGAGGGGGAGAGGATGAGAAAGAGAGAGATCTAATACAAATTTCAGAGAAACTTTGTCACCAACAAAAAAAGAGAATGATGATGCGTTAAAAATGACAAGCATTTCCAAGGAATGCCGCTAATAAAGCGTGCAAGACATAAAAAACACGCTTTGCTGTCTGGGGAATAGCTATTAACAACTCGTATGGTTTTATTGCATCAGTTTCTAACTCACAATTGATTTACAAACTGTAACCTGGTACACAATGATACAGAAATGTCATGACCACCCTGCAGTTTCTGTAATGTGCAACTGTTCCTAATGACTTCATCGAAGCCCAGGGTTCCTCCGGTCACCCTAAACCCTCCATAGTCTGTTTGTCATTTCTCGCCATTGCTCTGAACAACAAAAAACAAAAGGCCAGGATGACAGCATCTCATCCGACGGCCCCTAAACAATACCCTCAGTCCCGTTCTCAACCTCCTGAACACTTAACACTGGCCAGAGAAGACACAACACACAATACTTCACCAAAGGAGAGAGAAATGACATCATGTGGATTGAATGAGTTTGATTCAAGTCGCTCCAAACCTCAAGCACATGGCGTGACAACAACTGTAACGTTACTGAGCAGGTAACATTTAAACCTAATTTGCACAATACTTGTTATTCTAGGCTGTAATACACACCACCTCCCTCAAGTTTCTTTATATTAAGATATTGGCTAGTTCTTTTGCTTCTGATATTGTTTTAATTTACTACTTCTTGAACTTAAGAAATTATGGTTCAGTTATTTTTGAAGAAATACTTGATGTACGTTGTTGTGTTTGTCATTGTCATGTGTATGTGTGTGTGTTTTAATGAGCACCGGTCTCAGCATCGCACCAGATTCCTTTGTTTGAGACAAGAAGGGTTTGCGGATGAAGAGAAATGAATGGCTTAAGCTCTATCGGCCTCTTCTGGTTGAAATAAGCATTACATCGTCAAAACAGGACAGGAATATTCCAAGGTAAACTAAATCGAAGGAAAAGGGTTGATTATAAGAAATATAAAAGAAATAATTTCTACTTGTCCTTCCTTTTCCTTTAAAAATGTCAAATTCTCAGCTACCGTAAGGCACTGAGAAAATACAACACACTGATAAAATACAATCACACTTTCGAAAGTAAAGACTTAAACGATATTTATTGTAACATGATTTTAATGTAAAATATATTTTACTATCATTCTCTGTGTGAAATTACAGTTTTACTTAAAGGGACAGTTAACCAAAAATAACAATTCTTTCATCAGCTGTTACTGGTCCCCATACTATGGAAGTCAATGGTTACTATCAACTGTTGCTTTAGACATTCTTCAAAACATCTTCTTTTGTGTTCTACAGAACATGAAACTCATACAGTTTGGAACAACTTGAGGTTTAATAATTTTTTGGGGTTTTAATAAGGTTTAATAATAATTTTTTGGCTGAACTATCCATTTAATTGCCATGACAATGTAACTATCAATCCTAAAATCACCATCACCCTAAAATATTTACACAGCATATATAAGAGCAATATTTAAACAGATCTTTAACATTCATGCTTTTAAATTTTTTTTTTTTTTGTGGTAATTAACTTAATAGTTCACCCAAAAAATGAAAATTTTGTCATCATTTACTCACCCTCATGCCGTCCCAAACCTGTATGTTTCTATCTTATGTTTAACACAAAAGAAGATATTTTGAAGAACAGTTGTTGGTCCCCATTGAATTCCATAGACTGTCCCATCAACTGTTCGATTACCATCATTCTTCGAAATATCTTCTATGTTCAACTCAATAAATAAACTCATAGAAGTTTGACATGAGGCTGAGTAAATGACAATTTTCATTTTCGGGTGAACTATCCCTTTAATGCACTTAATCAACAGAACCTCAATTATTATTAAATATATAATTGAAATATTGTTAAATATATTTTTTAAATTACCAAATTATCTTTAATTTAGATTTTATATATTTACAACTATTAAATGGAATTTCCTTTAAGGAGCATTCCACCATTCTTAACATGACTAATGAAAGATTTATTATAAAACCCAGTTGCTGATATAATGTGATAATAGTGTACATATAGTGTGCACAGTAGCCTATAATTTAAATAAACACTACATCATCTTCTTGCTTCAATAATATGTTGCCTTACAATACTAAATGCTAGTTTTAGTGTTGTTGCCTTTTAATGTTACACATAATTTAACCATCAACCAGCACATTCAGTAACGTATGGTTACGTTATAATATGTATTTTTATGTATGTACAATTCTATTGTACAAATAAATGTATTATTGAATTTATTAAATATATTTAAAATATATATAGAAAAAAAGAGAGAGAGAATGTTTGTGAACAACATCCTGTTTATAAAAATGAAGTGAAGACCAGAAACAGCACAGACAGTCTCAAGGCATGTTTACCTGTTTGATTTATTTCAAGATGCGACCTTCACCTGTGTATTCCCATTCCCAACAGCTTAAGAAATCAGACATCTTATTTACAGCACATAGTACAGAAACTTATGAACATTGAACTCTAAGAAAAAAAAAAATAATACACCACTTCACTGTTAAACAAAAAGATTTGCAGAGAACTCACTTGAAGATCTTGAACATCCAAATGTGTCTTTACCCCTGCTCAAGATTTTCACGGTACAGTGAGCATTCTTCAAGAACCAGTCATGGTGGGATTGTGCAAAAATGTGGGTTGAGTTGTGCTGGGGTCAACAAAGTAAACAAAATGTGACATCTAAAAGGAATTCAAACCTAATGTAACAATACGGCTCTGATTTCTCTTAAATGAAGTACAGGGATGTAAAACTAGTGGTAAGAACGAGGAACTGAACTAAAAAGGAACCAGAGTGGGTCATCTGCCCTTATCTTAATTTCATGATTTCTGCAGCATATTGACAAGATCATTCAGACCAGACCACGATCTGGCCGCTCTTGATTTCATTCATGTTGCCTTCGCAAGCCTTTTAAAACTCTCACTCACGTTTCTAAACTCGTAATTGCATTAAGCGTGCCATGTGTGAGCGGCCTCGTTGCCACAAAGCAACAAAACAAGTCAAGTAAAATGCAAGCGATTCAACTCTAAGGCATCATGTGAACTAAAAATACATAAATCAAGCTCAGAGAAAGAGCGTCTTTCCCACACTTGCAACGAAAACTATGAAGCGGATCTCTGAAAACCCTGGATAAATTACCATACACAGTTAGATAAAGCAAAGAAACACAAGAATACTGAAGTCATGATTAAAATGTTTGTACTCACAATCACATACACTCAAGTCCATTTGTTTCGTTCTCTTAGAGCGATGGTTTTCAAACGGGATGTTAAAGGAAGCAGATTGGGCGCACATACACACAGATCGTCCCTTTGTTTGTCCATAAACACAAGGTCGACATGCAAGGCATATGTAAGATACATCCCCCGATTTCAATCGATACATTATAACACTTTTTAGGGCGGACAAATCAAAAAAAAAAAAGAAAAAAAAAAAGGAAAAATCTACAGCACTTTTTTTTTTTTTGCATAAAAAGGGGTTAAAATGAAAGTACACGCAAAGTGAATTCAATGAAATTAAAATCTAAATTTAAAATGATAACTAGCTTTTGTATGTAACTTTGCTTTCACATTCTCAAGGACCAACACCTAATGGAGGGGAACGAGGCAACCCCCACAGGGAATTCTGGGATGTTCGAGGAAGGGGAAAAACGTGACATTCCAAAAGACCTCATTTTACATCCTCCTTTTAAACATCTCTATACTTAAAAGCCCTCTTTTTTGAAAATAAAATGCGTTTGCTGGCTCGTTTAGACTTGTAGATGTCTGAAGAACTGTGTTTGCTTATCAGCGGCCAACAGTCTGTGTTTTACACCCACCTGGCTTTAATTGTGGCCCTGCTATTGCATATCCTGTTGGATTCACAAGCACATGCAACGCAGCATGCTTGTGCAGCTGAGCGCAGGGAAATGACCCACGGTCGCTTGAACTGTGGAGCACATTTCATACAGATGCCATCTTCACAGGTGTCATGGGTGCATGGGGCATGGGCGGCCGGGGTGGGGTGCTTTAACAGGCAGATCTCAGGGGTTTCTGGGCCAAACTATAGATATAAACCACACCCAATGTTTGGATTGGGGAGGACAAGATAACGGGGACTGTGATTATAGAGTCAGTCTAGCTCTGTTTCGTAATGAAAGGGGTTCATGAGGTGCCCTGTCTCTTTTGCTGCTGCGCTCGGATCAGCTCCAGTTGCTTTTTGCACTGCTGGTAGTAGGTGGACAGGCTCTTGTTCTCCTCTAGGAGCTTCTTGTGCTCCTGAGCGAGGCGACACGCGTTCTGCTGATCTTTCTCATCCTGGTCCAGCTCGTCTATCAGCTCTTTCCTGTAGAGGTGCACATTAGAGACGAATGTTGTTTTAGTATCTGTAGTACAGGCTAAATTCTGGCTACATTACCATACACACCATTTAACAGTAACAAATAGAGTTTGAACAACAACTGTTGCAATGACCATAACTCTAGTGTAACATAACACAACAGCTTAATTTTATATGATTGCTCTATATGTATTTTTGAATGTCTACTAGAACAATTGATACACCTGTTACATACTTGCAATGCTTCTAGACCAAAGAAGAGAATCTTTATTCAATTGTTTTAGGCTATTTGTATCAACCCCATTTTCTTTTTTTATTTGTTTGGTCGGACTATTCCTTTATTTAATCAGTTTCTGTTCCCACTTAACTCCACTGTTTGGTTACCAACATTCCTCCAAATATATTATTTTGTGTTCTGCAGAAGAAAGAAATTCATACAGGTTTGGAACGATTTATTTTCATGAGGAGTAAAATCAAACAACATTATACAACTGAGAACATAAGTAATAAATAATAAATAATGCATTTCACCATATTTGAAATATAAATTCTATAAACAATTTGATTAAACTTTTTAAATATTTTAGAAATTGAATAAGAATTATTATTATTATGAGTATAAATATTTAAATAATTATATGAATTATTTAAATATTAAATAGATTACATATTTAACTTTTTAAAATAACAGTAACCTTTTACATATATTATTTCTTGCGGTGATATTAGAATTAGTATCAAATTGTGAAATTTTACTGATATATGGAATAATTATTTATTTACTATTAAAGATAATATAAAAAAACTATTTAAAACTATACTTATTTTTAGTAATTTTATGTACATTTGTACAGATTTTTGTTACTATTTAGGTTTACTTTTATTTAGTTATTTTTTCCCATTAATAATTCTAACTCAATCTAATATTTATATTCTAATTATTAAGACATTTGTTTAATAGTTTTAGTTAACAATAATAACCCCAAGGAACCCAGGTTCATATTGTACAAACTAATGACATGACTTGATTCAGATTCCTCACTTACTTCCTCTGTATGAGAAGAGCGATCTCTGTCTGCACCTTCAGGTATTCCTGTGCCATCTTACAATGCTGCTCAAACACTGCCATTGATTCTTTGGAGTTTGGACACGGGGCTAGAGGCTGCAAACAAACACAGATTCATTCATCAAATGTCACAGCTTTTGCCTAATTAATCTGAAATGCAAAAGTGATATTTATACCAGTCATGGCCTGAACTCCAAAAATATCAAAATGCCTCACTCTCAATTGGCTGCCATGTATTTATAACTGAATTACACCGTATAAATAGCATTAAAACTGTAACCCAGACTTGATTCAATTAGAGGCTTGTTTTTACATCTTGGGAATTTTTTCTGAGAGGAGGGATACCACAGCACCCTGGAAACAAAACCATCCAGACCGCAGATATAGACCAAACGGTTTCCATGCATGTGCAGTCATACTTCACAATTAACGATGCACCAAAATGAAAATTCTTGTCTGAAAATCAAAATGTAAATTCTGGACTAACTGGGCTGAAAACTGAAACAGAAAATGTTACATTTTAATGTGTAGTATTTCACAATTTTAGCCTATTTTTGGTAGCCGAAATCATCTATAATTTTCTCTCTGACACTTCAACCTAGAAGTGTGTACCTGTAACTGATGGTCCAGGGTCAGGTAGGCCATTGGGATGGAGTTATCTGAGCCATTGGTGTCTACAAGAATGAGGAAACATCAGCAAACCATGAAATGAGGACAGAAGATCTGATTTATTCCATCTGGTTATTTATAATATCTGGACTTGAAGTAGATCTGAAGCAGCTCTCCGTGCAACATAAGCGTTTTTAGTTTGTTGTGTAACGCTGATAGTAAACTCTGGTAATCCACAGAAAGAGAGTGAGAGTTCAGCAATAAATAGCCGAGTCTCATCTCTGTCCAGGACTGCGACTGTCAGACAGAAAAGCGACTTAAATCATTGATGACGCTTACGTAACGTCTGCCGCTCTGCCTGAGCCGTTTACTGTCACTGATACTGATTTACACATACAAACACACTGAGGACATGAACAGTTCACACTGAGGGAACATTAGCAGCGTGTTCAGGAATATCTTTACAAAATGATGTAATTTCAAACGTGCACAAAAAGCTGTCATATAATAATGTATTATCTATATCCCTAGATGATTAAACATTTATGCAATTCATTTTTAAATGTAGATGTGTGTGTTTGTGGGTGTTTGATGGTTAGGAGGAAAACTGTAGACTCTACCTGTCCTGTCTGGCGTAATCATCCTCACACTGGGACTGGACGATCTGCTGTTGTTCCTACTATCCTGTAATTGGTCAAACAATATGTCAGCTATATATATATATATATATATATTATATAAGCAGTATAAGCAGATATATATATTATATAAGCATATATATAAGCCGTAAAATTACAATATTGACAAAATATTGTAGATTCCAAAGGCTCTGCAGGAAGCTGATGCTATGGATTCTTTCATAAAAGGCCTTATCAAAGTGTGCATATGATGGTCACCTTAAGGAAGCAATATAGCTATTTACAATGATGCGATCATGTGTGCAACATCCTTACAATTCATTTTAAAAACCTAGGGTCTACTACTGAGGGTCTTACCTGGGATTTTAATTGCTCTCACACACTTAGAGAGGAAATTATATCTTACATTAATATTTCGGTAACACTTTACAATAAGATTAATTAGTTAACAACATTAGTACACATGAACTAAAAAAGAACGATACTTCTTCAGCATGTATTAATCTTAATGTTAATTTCAGCATTTACTAATGCATTATTAAAATCAAATGTTGTGTTTGTTAACATTAGTGAATAAACAATGAACAACTGTATTTTCATTAACTAACATTAACAAAGACAAAATGCATTGTTCATTGTTTTTTCATAACTAACGTTTAAAAACCCCCAAAAAACTTTGTTCAAACTAATGTTAACAAATGATACATTGTAAAGTGTTACCAATATTCTTAGTATTAAAAAAAAAATTTAATTCAAGGATGCATTAAAATGATCAAAAGTGACAGCAAAGACTTTTATAATGTTACACATGATTTCTATTTCAAACAATAATGCTGTTTTGAATAATCATCTCATAAAAAAAATAATTCAAGGAACACTGTTTTCAACATTGACAATAATATTACTAGAGTAATGGTTGCTGAAAATTCAGCTTTGCCATCACAGGAATAAATGAAATTTTAAAATATATTAAACTAGAAAACAGTTCATTTTAAATTGTAAAAATATTTCACAATATTACTGCTTTTAATAATAATATTTTTAATTAATTAAATACAGCCTTGCTGAGCTTAAAACATTTTTAAAAGCATTAAAATGTATTATTATATAGTTATGTTTACATATGAATGGAATTCACCCATCCAGAAAAAAAGCACATGAAAATGCAGTACTTAAAAAAAAAAAAAAAAAAATCAAGAGATGAGAGAAACTCAACCATCAACTGCCTAAACTTTGAATGAACTCTACTGTTTTCCCAAGAGCACTGAGGACAAGTGTGAAGGAAGAGAGCTAGATGATGTTAGGATTCGATCGTTCAAAAGCCCCCTGGGAAAAATCTAGAACCACAACTCTGTCTTCTCTTACAATGCAGATCTTACATTCTTTTTTTTCCTTTGATAAACTATTGTGTCCTCCCAGTGCATAATCAGATGTGAGAGTGCAGAAGACATGGAACAGTGTCTAGTTTAAAAACGCTATAGTAAAGACTGTTTGTCGCATCTAAACTCTTCCCAGGTCCTCACACATTGCACCACTGAAAGTGTAAAACTGAAGCATCGTACCTGACTGGACTCCATACCAATGGCAGGAAGATCCTGCACTGAACTGCGTCTATGAGGCTCACAGGTTGCTGCAAAAAAGAGATGAAAGAAAGAGAAAGGAAAGAAAAGAATAATCTGATGAGTCTTATTTGTAGGGCTGGAGCAAGAGGGATGTGACACTCAGACAGCTTCAATGATTAAATCCCCAACTCACTACCATGACAGCATCTCCTCTAACATGGCCTTCACGTGACCAAACCCCTCACAAGGCCATCCCAGCAAAACACACAAACACACACACACACACACACACACACCTTACCCCAAAATCAGTAGACCACACCTACAGAATCACACGGGCAGCTTGGCCTGCACTGATTGGACAGCTCCTATCATAGAGTGATGACTGTTTTATTTGTTCTTTTTTGGTTTGGAAGTTAATGAGTTCGTATTTATAGAACATGAAGCAGCAATGATGATAGGAGCTGTACTCTCAATCATGACTATTAGAAGATTACACAAGTTTACTAAAGCCTATAAACAAACACGAACAAATCCCGTTGTAGGCAAACTATAATTCAGGTAGAGCATATAAAATAGTACCAGCGGAAATGAAATGAAACCATTAACGATAGACTGTGACTTCCTAAATATGATTTACAGAAAAAAAATACATCATGCAGATGTTTAGGAGGAATATTCCAGGTTAAATACAACTGAAGTGCTACAAACATCTGTGGCAGGTTGACTGATTAAACCCCCCCCCCCCCAAAAAAAAACAAATCTAAGTAAATAAAATTTAAAATAGAAACCATTCACGGTTTTAAAAGTTTAACTATAGTCTTACAAGTTAGCATAAGACTGGTGTGACAATCATTTACTAACCTGATCTATGCAGAGTTGCAGCCAATCTTTCAACTTAAGTCGTACCAACCTTAAACCCTGTTACTTTCGCTTTATATTCTTGC
Organism: Poropuntius huangchuchieni; assembly: GCA_004124795.1. Classification (NCBI taxonomy): domain Eukaryota; kingdom Metazoa; phylum Chordata; class Actinopteri; order Cypriniformes; family Cyprinidae; genus Poropuntius; species Poropuntius huangchuchieni. The sequence continues at coordinate 20,189 of SCHK01083665.1, forward strand.
AATGATACAATGAAGGACTGTGATTTGACTATTTGCAAAGCAAAACTCCACCCAAAGCAGATATTTTCTTAACCACCTAGAAAACTAGCCTTATATCTATCTTTAAATAAAGGGGGATGTGCATCTCCATAACTGAGACTGATGTGATACACATCGCGATGCATAGCCAACGATACATTAAAGATACAGCTACCAATTTGATGCAATACATTTCACCCCTATTACAATACAGTGCGATCCTATTCTATTTATTTCAACAATACGATTCAATGCAATGCAATTCAATAGGGTACAGATAGCTCACTTTTATTTCTTTGGTTCAGACAGAACCAAAGAATCATAATCATAAATACGTGTGATACGTCATATTCATATAGCAGCAGTGGTGATGGGAGAACGTGCTTGAAAAACAGTTCAGAGAGGAGAATTCAATCTACATATAAAATATGAATCATAAATTATTGGTCACTTTCTAAATAACAGTATAGCACATATACTAATAATTTATATAAATACACAATTTTTAAATGATGCAAATGTGTTAGAAATGATGCACCATGATACAAATGCCAACTTCTATCCGATGCATACTTTTTTAAAAATTGATGCATTGCATCATTAACTTTTGTATATATATATATATATATATATATATATATA
>SCHK01083856.1:6371-20828 GCA_004124795.1 Poropuntius huangchuchieni
GTACTTGCCACTCAATGGGACAGTCACAAGCCTCCCGGTTTTCATCCAAAATATCTTAAATTGTGTTCCGAAGACGAATGAAGCTTTTATGGGTTTGGAACAACATGGGGGAAAGTGATTAATGACAAAATTTTTGTTTTGGGGTGAAGTAACCATTTAAAATTTTTAAATGTACATACTGAGTGATTGATATCATCTTTGTTATGGAATACGCTTGTTGGTTCACATTGAGTTCACAGTTTTATAATTTAATTTGTATAATTTGTATGTTGTTGTTCCAGCTGCGACGTCACAATAAGAGGTATCTTTTTTGTCCTAACTAGCCGCGTCAGCGACACACAAAATTTGTATTTTTACAAACAGTTTCTATTTCCGCGATGCCGCGGCTGGAACAACAACATACAAACTAATGAAACTATAAGACAGTAGATAATCTCAGGTAATTATGCGCTTTATTAAAAGTTAAATGTGTCTAATGTGAGTTTGAATATCATTTTGCATGACCTTATAGCCATACTGAAAGCAACAACAGATTACCTTTTAACAGTTTACCTCAGATTTTCAAAAAATAAATTAAATAAAAAATGTACATTAAAACTGCGAACACAATGCAAACCAATAAGTGTTTTCCATGACAAAGATGGTAGCAGTCACTCAGAGTGTACATTTAATTATGTTAAAAATGTTTGATATTTATGAATTAGATTATAAACTTTATTTGCTCCTTTCCAGAGAGAGCCCGCCTACACATGCTTTTGATTGGCTGTGATATTTGATTGATTCTGTCACCTTGCATCTAGTGTGGACCTCCAAATTGCTTAACGCTGGAATCTTGTCCTGTCTTGTGTTGTTAGGACATGGCGTTAGAAGAAGTTGATAATGAATCACATTTGATCCACTGTAAGGGCTGGAGAGTTGGTTTATAACCAAAGCACTTAACCCCAGTTAGGGGATTCAATAAAAGCATCTTCTAAATTGACACTGATAAAGGGTAAAAGTTCACCATGAAATGGATATACTGATCTTAAATGTAATAAATTATGCATTTTCTGAAAAAAGAGCTTATCTCTGCTCTCTCATAGTTGACATTGCCTTTCCAGGTTTTAACTTGAATTTACCTCTCTTGTGGTCTCTGATTTTCTTTTGTTTGTTTTAAAGAGTTTCTTATGTATTTGAACTATGCTAAACACTTAAGTGAAGATCATAACAGAGGACTTTTTCTATTAAACTGTTTCTGCCTGCAAGGAAAACGTGGTTATATTGTTATATTTTATTATGGAGGACTATTTCATTTATATGATATTAAAGATTTATTTATTATATTGGTGGAATTTTAAACTTTTGTCAATTTATAAGATATTAATAAAATATATACTTGAAATGAACTCTGCTTGTTTTATCAAGTCTGTATTTCGCGCGATTTATGTGTCCCTATGCAAATAAGCTCTGAGGTTTGGCGCCACAGCTAAAGATCCTGTAAGTGCGTGTAAAGCCAAATAGACGTGATTTTATTCACCTTTATTCAAATAACCTAGGACTTCTAATAAAATTATATCAACAAGTCTATACTCAACTCAATATAAAATGGATAATGCAGTTCTTGAATCTTCGGCCTATTCGATTGCGTTACTTTATTAATTTTACGGAGCTTCCAGGACTCGCGTGTGGCGCGGAAGAGAGTCACGCCTCTTCAAGAATTACCCGCCAACTTCCAGACTAAACTCAGCGCCACAGGACTGAGACACACATTTACAGTGGACTCAGGCACATTGTAAACTCACACCCCCTCAAACCACAGCGAACTCAACACAATGCGCTCCAAGGTACAGTAAAACATATCAGCTTTTGTTTGTTTTTTTCGATCTGCAAGAACAGCTTCTATCGTGTGTGTGTCTGTGTGGGTTTGTGTTTTTATGAATGAATGCTCTCGTGGTGTGTGTAAAGTTTGTTTCAACGCTATAAAAGAGTGAAATTAACGATTCAAACGGTTCTGAACGATTGGTCATGTTATTTCTTTGTTTGGGACATAAATTTATTAGACGGAATGTTCGTTTTCTTCAAGTGTTTGCTTCTTTAGTAAACTAGTAAAAAAAAAATACGTTAGGCGTGTGTTTGGTGGGGGCAGGGGTCGCCCCAAACTTTACAAAACGTCTAATCAATATTTGAGTATATTTGCAAAAACGGATAACTTCATTTTTTTTTTTTTTTTTAAATAATATTATGTTGTCATGTTTTTGTGTTTTGTGTTAGCTGTAGTTTTTTATTTTATTTTTATTTTTTTTACCTAAAAAAAAATAACCCAACTGCAGTTTACACACACACACACACACACACACACAATTCCGTTTTTAAACATTTTCAAATATCAACAAAAACATGATATTTGAAAAATGTTTAAAAACGGAATTATGTATTGTTGTTGTTGTTGTTTTTGGCAAATTAACTCTTTACTTGTTTATAAAGAAATTATTTATTAATGTTATGTATAAAAAAAAAAAGATACTGTTTGTTGATCCAATAAAGTTTAAATAAAATTTCTCAAAGTTATACAAATAACTTGTTCTTGCGAAAATAACTTGTGTTTGAGAGATAACTGAATTAAATTATATATTTAAGTGGTTAAATGTTTATGCCTAACGTTAGTATTTAAGTAACTGTTATCCGTAACCAAGAGTTTCAAGTTTACTTTATATAGCACATTTAAAACCGCACAAGACTGACCAAAGTGCTTCACAAAAGAAACGGTATCATAAAAGTAATAAAACAACCAGAATTAAATAAAACGCAAATAGAATATAAATCCTAATAGGCCAATGAAAACAGATGGGTGTTTTCTGAGTTGGCTTCACTTTTACTTCTCACCCATCTGCACTCCTTTTATTTTATATTTTTATCTAATTATGATTTCCAGTGTTTACCCACTTTCAATTGTCATTACTTGCTGTTTTAAGGAATATTAGAAAATCTACCGGGCCTGTTATTGTTTCTAAGCTGCATGTCTGAATTGCTCTCTACTGACATCCATTCTGAGCAGGTTTATGGTGTATTTGAACTCTTTGTGAGTGGTTTGTGTGTTGTTGTGTTCAGAGGCAGCAGGCGTCTCCCCCCTCCACCAGAATGAACCTGCGCAGTTACAGGAGCGCCGCTGTGCTTCCCATGGAAACCTCCTCCTCTTCCTCCTCCTCCTCCTCAGACGACAGCTGTGACAGTTTTGGATCTGATGGTTTTGGGACCTCGGTATGAAAACTTGTCTTACAGATGCCCAAAAGATCAAAGACCGTTCTCTGTACCTCCCTCTTAAAGTCATTTGAGGATAATGTTTTGGTTTGTGTTTTATAGAAGAGACCGCAGAGACAGACGAGAAGCTCTACCCTGAGGGAGAAAGTATTAACCGTTTTACCTGTGACGGAGGAAGAGGATGCGTGCAGCGGTTTTGAGAACGACCTAAACGACGACATGACAGAAATGGTTCGTAGTCACAGGAAACACTTCAGTCTCTGCTTGCTGCTTTACCATATACTGGCTTTCAAAAGGATGAATGTGTTCAATTAATCAAGTGTTTTTTTCCTCACAGAAAATGGACTCTGATTCTGAGGCCTGTTCGCCTCCCAGAAAAACTCGCAAGTCATTCACGCTCAGAGTAGCCATGAAGTTCCCCAACAAACGGGCCAGTCCGTCAAAGCCAGTGTCGCCTGGGTCCAAACCCAAACCCGGCCCTAAATCTGAACCCAAAGACCCCGAGTCTGACTCTGAGGGAGAGAACTTCATGTTGAAGAGAGCTCTGAACATCAAAGAGAACAAAGCTATGGTGAGGAAGTCAACGCCTGCATCGTGCACTGAATTTACTGTCTTGTTTGTTTTTTGTTTTATAAAGTTAACCAAGTATGTATCCATCCCTGTATATTAGTATGCATTTATCTATTTGCTGTTTTAATGTAATTCTTGTGGTGATAATCTTCATTATTTTGAAGTGAGTTTTGATTAGTTTGAGCATGAATCCAGTTTTAACACAATTGCGATCTCTTCCTTGTAGCTTGCTAAGCTGATGGCAGAGATAGATAAGGTTCCTGGACTCATTCCCAGGAAGGTTGCTTTGTCACAGGGCAATACGGTAAGACTTCAGACTACTGGTATTCAAAAAAAAAAGAAAGATACAACTATGCAATGACTGATGATAAAATGATACTAACAATTACTGTGAATAACTTTTATTAGTATTTATCAGCATTAACAATATTAATAAAAACGTTATTACAAATAAACAAACTAATAAGAAATCATTATGAGCAATACAATGCTGCTAATTTGGATTATCATCAGTTCTTGTTTTACTGTGATTTGATTGGATGTTCTTCTTCTCTCTGTACAGCCTCGTCGTGTTCCTCGGCGCTCTCTGGAGCCCAGCGCCGCTCGCCGGAGGAACCCAGAGCGAACGTCCCGTCCTCACACACGCTCCCGGTCGCTGGTGGACGGACCACCCTCCCCTCCTCCAGAGGATGAGCTCGAGGACAAATACAGCCTGGTCCGCAGAAACAGAAGTGATGACGACTACGATGAAGAAGAGGTGCGTTTCGGCCTTTAGTTAATATTGAGACATTTGTTTACTCTGTGCTGAAATTATAAACTATTGTTCAAAAGTTTGGGTTGGTGAGAGTGAAATATTACAATTTAAAATAACTATTTCTATTTGAATATTTTTAAATGTTATTACTCCAGGCTTCAGCAGTAACTCATTACAAGTAACACAAGTTATGTAATCAGGTTACTTTTTTCTCCTGCTCCAGTTGATCTCAACCAATTTGAATCGTCTCAGTTTTTAATCGATTTCCAACTGGCTCACGGTTCGTTACATCCCTAGCCAAAAATATAACTATAAGGGTTGTTGTTGTTTGTTGTTGTTGTTGTTTTTAAAAATAAGCAAGCAAAGAGTAACACAAAAGTAATAATGCATTACTTTCCGTAAAGTATTTCAGTAATGCAAATAGTTACTTTTCTTTAAGGAGTTATGCGATATTGTAATGCATTACTTTTAAAAGCAACTTTGCCCAACACTGGTAACTTCAGTGTCACATGATCCTTCTGATTTGCATTATATAATGTTTTCAACATTGATAAAACAATGTCTTTTAAGCAAAAAGTGCATTAAAGTTTCTTTGAACAGTCTGAGCAGTGAACAGCAGTGTATATGCAGTCTCAAGCTTTCATATTTTGTCATGTAAATTTAAGGTGAGTGGCACTGTACTGATCTTTATTTATTTCTCCCGCCTGTGTGTGTGTGTGTGTGAGCAGAAAGAGCCTCGTCGGCGCAGCTATAACAGCACTCTGACGATTCCTCACGTCGTGAGGCCTGTGGAGGACATCACCGAGACTGAACTGGACAACATCTGTGTCAACGTCAGAGAGAAGGTTTACAACCGGGCCACTGTAAGTCTCCTTCAGCGTGATGCTTTTACCGTCACAACACCTGCTCTATACCCAAGCCTTCATTTCTCCGCTCGTTTGAAGCGCTGTAGACTCATGACCGTGTGCGCTCTGCTTTTGTCCGACAGGGATCCACCTGCCATCAGTGTCGACAAAAAACCACCGACACCAAGACCAACTGCCGTAACCCAGAATGCGTGGGAGTTCGTGGGCAGTTCTGCGGGCCTTGTCTCAAGAACCGATACGGAGAAGACGTCCGTGATGCCCTCCTGAACCCGGTTAGTGGCTGTGAAATGTGAAAGCATTAGCATTGGCTGACTAGATCAGCTAGCCTTCTTCTAAATGATTAGAAGGTGTTTCTGAGATGTTGTTTTCTTCTAGGAGTGGCTGTGCCCCCCGTGCAGGGGCATCTGTAACTGCAGTTTCTGCCGTGCCAGAGAGGGCCGCTGCGCTACAGGTGTGCTCGTGTACCTGGCCAAATACCACGGATATGACAATGTCCACTCCTATCTGAAAAGGTAATGGGATTTTGTAGTAACTTTAATTTTTGTTGCACTATAATATGAATGCTGTAACTATATAAATGCAGCGGTGTACCAGTCAAACGTTTTTGAACAATAAGATTAATTTTAAGTCTCTTCTGCTCACCAAGTCTGCATTTATTTGATCCAAAGTACAGCAAAAACAGTAACATTTTATTTAATATTTTTACTATTTAAAATAACTGCTTTCTATTTTAACATATTTTACAATTTGATATTCGTGTGATCAAAGCTGAATTTTCAGCATCATTACTCTAGTCTTCAGTGTCACATGATCATTCAGAAATCATTCTAATATACTGATTTGCTGCTTAACGTTTATTATTATTTTTGTTGTTGAAAAGTTCAGAAGAACAGCATTTATCTGGAAGTCTTTTGTAATATTATAAATTTCTTTATCATCACTTTTGAAAGCGTCCGTGCTAAATAAAAGCATTAGTTCCTTTCCCAAAAAATTATACAGACTCCGAGCCTTTGAAAGGTATAGTGTAGTTTTACAAAAGCTTTATTTCAAATAAATGCTGATCTTTCTTTTCAATGAATCTTGGAAAAAATGTGCCCAACTCCTCTTTTAAATATTCTAATGTTACTAAAACAATAAATGTTTCCTGAGCAGCAAATCAGCATATTAGAGTGATTTCTGAAAGATCATGTGACACTGAAGACTTCGGTAATGATGCTGGAAATTCAGTGTAGCATCACAGAAATAACTTTCATGTTAAAATATTCAAATAGAAAAGTTAATTTAAATGGTAAAATATTATTTATAATATTAGCATTGCTGCTTTTGCTGTATTTTGGATCAAATAAATGCAGGCTTATGAGCAGAAGAGACTTCTTTTAAAAAAAAAATTAATTAAAAAAATAACTTTTCAAAAGCTTTTGACTGGTAGTGTATATGCTGCTTATTTTAAAGCATCGTAGCTGTTTTTTGTACACTGATGAAATGTTGGGACTTTTTCTTTTCATGTTTTGTCAGTTGGCTTTCGGGTGAATCTATGAAAGTGTAACCGTGACCTCTGACCTTTCTCCACAGTTTAAAAAAGGAACTGGAGGCAAGTGAATAAAATGGTTGCCAAGTTCGGCAGAGTCCAACCATAACTGACGTCGTCCTCAAGTGTCTTAATTGATGTAATTCTCAGAGCTTCCTTAAACCTGCTAAAGGTTCAATTTGAGTAGACGGTTATGAGTTGTCTACATGAAATCCTTAAGTTTGCATTGTTTTAAATGTATAATTTTTCAAAGGGAGTGTTTTTATCTCTGTACTGTATTGGAAACTTTGGAGATACTCGGCTGCAATACTTGTTCTCTTTGATGTTTTTATCCTGATTTTTCCAATCTGTAGCTTCCTTAGACGCTGTTATAACTGCGCGATGTTCTGCTGTCATACTTGAATAAAATTTGTGCTTTTTAAGTTCTGTTGTCTTTATGAGTCAATGGAGGGGGAAAATATTTGTTCAAGATGCATTTGTTCTTTGAAAGTCTTTTATACCATTTTAACAAGTTGTAGTGTAACGTTAATGTTTTCCTTTACATCTTTAATAGATGTATTTATTAATTCTAATAAAGATTAGCGCTGTCAAATGATTAATTGCATCCAAAGTAAGTTTTTGTTTACATAATGTATGCTGTTTGTGTGTGTATATATATATATACACGCATGCATTTATACATGCACATATATAGAAAAATGTTAATAAATTATATAAGTATACATGTGAATATTTTTTTGACTATACTATGTGTGCATTTATATATGCATAATGCATATACATAGTACACATATATACAGTATTATGTAAGCAACTTTTATTTTGGATGTGATTAATCGTTTGACAGCAACGATATGTACCCTCTAATGAAATTATATTTGGCTGAATTATGTTATAAATGGCTGCCAACATGTCTGTTAAATGACACTGACAGTCTTTATTTTACTAAGTTTAGTTTTTCAAAATATTTCTTAAAATGAAACAGTTTTGCTATTTTAATCAATGATAAAAAAAAATGATGGCTACTTTTTCTAAATTTTTTGTTGAGGCGCTTTTTGGCAGTTAAATTCTCGGGACAGTTGTACTAACTTGATCATTTTATTTCATGAAAATGAGGTGTTTATAGACTGACAAAAAAAAAAAAAAAAAAAAATCAAGCATCAAGAGTCTGAGTCCCATATTTACCAAACGAATGGAAACCTCCTCTTGCATCTAACATCAGAACAGCCCCGGCCAAACACGTCATATTACAGCAGTGAGTCCGCCTCGACATCTATTTCAGCAGAAATTCAATCAGAAAGGAATATTGTGGTGATTTGAGCATGCCCTTCGCTCTTGCTCCTCTGTGCCCCGGTGGGTTAAGAGGGCATACGGAGGGGGACGGGGGGCTATTACCACGAGCCCCTAACAGGAGCCCTGCAGAGCGCTGTGATATACTGCAGTCTGCTCGTGTCCCTCATTAGAGAGCTGCCACTAATGGTGTGGAAATAATTAGCAGACTCTAATGGGAAATCTTATACCTGTGAATCATTTTTCCCTGTTAAAGCTCTCTCACGACCCTCAGCTCACATGTTCTTTGCTTTTTTCTCTCATTCAGATCGCCACAGACTTTCTGAGTTAAAACCCTGCTTTAGTATTATGCAGCTTTTGGGCATTCATAGCATGCTGTTGTAAGTACCATTACCATCATTGTACCAACAATTAAAGTTTGTGGGAGGGTGCTGTGTGAAGCTGGACAGTGATCGATGCTTTCTGACCCAAAGTGTCCACAGCACACATCACTTTTTAGTGTTGTTGAACATCATGAGATCTTGATCAGTGGTGCAGTCTCTTCAGGGTGCATCAAGGGACGTCTGCAGGAATTCATCTGAGGATGTGGGAAAAAATGGAGATTTAAACACTGAAAAGTTAGATTTAAGCTTATTTTACAAATTTAACTTATGTAAAACTTCAGACAAAATGAGTGCTGAGGTATCAGTCCACATAAGCAGAACTAACGTGTCTTTACACATTTAAGACGCGTTCAAATGAACTGCAAAAAGCCACGAAATGGACAAAGACGTCCATCTAGTACATGTTCACTTGGTAAAACAAAAAAACAGAGCTTGTATACATACACTTTCACTTTGAATGGCTGCTTACATGAATCAATAGTAGGCCTAACTAAATTTTCTCTGTTATCTCTTGAAAATTTATTAAATAAATACATTAATTTAGGCCTATATAGCATGTTTATTCAATAATTTGAGTTTATGTATAAGCTTTAATTTTAAGATTAACTGTTGTTTCTTCAAAGCATTGTTATGCCAATGTTTCCTGTCATAGCTATGCAAAGATTTGATTTCAAAAACAGTCTCATAGCCATTAAACTATATCTTATTAGGATTTTAAATCAGTTTTTAACACCAAAACAAACTCAAAATAAAACAAGGTGCTACCCTGCTAAAACAAACAAACAATAGAAGCCCAATATAAACCATCACAGCAATTTCAATTGTTTCCATTAAAATACCATTATGAACCATTAGCTTTTTCCAGTAAAACCATTACAAAATTCCTTTTTGTAGTGTGGGTATTTTTCCAAAAGGATTTAACATCCCACCAACAGACTCCATCACATACAGACACCATTATAGTTTCCATTAAAACCAATACAATTCCCATTATAACCATTAAATCCTTTACATTTTCTGTTGTGTTTTGGGCAGAGTTCTATTGTTGTTTTTGTTTTGTTTGTTTGTTTGTTTTTTCAGCAGGGTAAAGTCTGATTTTGTAGTGGCTGTGCTTAAATATTTTTTTTAATCTTAATTCGAGTGATGAAGGATTTTGAAAGTCTGACAGTAATCAGTGTTGAGTCCTACTGTAAGGTTAACCCTGCCTGCTTTAAATGTTACAAAATGAATAATGAGAAATTTAGAAAAGTAATCAAAAAGTAGGCTAATCAAATGTAATCAGCTAGCTACATTACTTTAATAAAGGAATTGAAATAGTTACACTACTTATTCCTACATTTCAAATAGGGTAACTTGTAAAATTTACCTTCCCAACACTGTTTAAAACTGTCTGTTTTACTGCCTGAGAAATGATGGATGAATGAATCAATCCGAATCGATTCACAATGATTGACCGAGTCACTGAATCAAAAAGATGACTCATTCAATGACTGGCATGGGTTCAGTAAACAGACACACGGCATACAGATGATAAAGTTTCTCAGGTCAGTTTCGGATAGTTTCAACAACGTTTTCAGATTTTTTTCTTCAATTTTATTTTCTGACCAAGCTATTATTGTATTTTGTCAGGAATCACCGGCACTGTGGTGATTTGTTTAATGGGAGTAACATGACTGTGCTGGTCTTCTCTGTCAGTGACGGCTAATGTCATGTTTCATGCCCATTTTTCCCAGAATGCTCAGTTTTTAATTCTGAGAGTGAATCTTTTCGGATCTGCAGGAAACAAACGCTTCAAAAGTATTTATTTGCATAATAAAGATGCACTCGAAAATACTGGTATTAAATACCAATGATCATCCACTTTAGGGTGATGAATATTTAGGGAAATAATTGTTTACGACGCTCGAGCGTCGAGCTGATCTGGTAATCAGGCTATGAAATACAATATTTATTCATTAGAGCGAACTTAATGAGGCCTCGCGGCGCTAATTATGAAAAGCAGCGTAGCGCTAAATGAGCGCGAGAGAGACGGCGCGTGCGAGGGAGCGCGAGCGAGCGCGCGCGCTTTTCTTACCTGTTTCCCGCGCTGCGGGGTCAGTGTTGGGCATCTGCGTGATTATATGCGAGGGCCCCATAAACACTGCGGCATTGCAGCACAGTCTGGCAGAGGCAGGAGTGGCCCTGACTGCTGCTGTATCCGTGATTAATAATTATGTGGAATATTGAGTATTTATTATGGGCCCTTTTCATTGCGCATTGTTCAGATGTGTGCTTCTGTTTTCCTGTTGAGAAGAGAGACCAGAAGAGCAAATTGCTCACACAATCTCCCGCAGTTAAACATTGATTGAAAGAGCTGGAGGAAGAGAAGGGGTGAAATTAGATTTCTAGCTAGTTTATAGGAGAACACAGAGTATAATGAGATATATAGTTCACTTTAATAAAGGGATTAAAAATTTTAACGCACTAAAATATACTAGGATGCGTTTTATGCACCTTTAAGTTTCATATTGACAGTGAATACCTTCTATTCACGGAACACTGCCTTAAAAACTATTCATGTTAACAATAGGGAATAACCATCATCAGTATCATTAAAAATAAATATATAGTAAATATTAAAAATAATCAATAATAATGATGTTTTTTTTACAGATAAATGTAAAAAATTCTTAAGAATAGCAAGCATAATATTATTACAGTTTATGCAGCAGTATGTTTACTGTACACAATTTTCTGTATAGATGCATAAAATGGTAAAAAAACAAAAAACAAAAAAAAACTGTTCCATGAGTTCAGCTTTTACAGTCACAATTTTAACCTTTATTTTAATAATAATAAATAATAATAATTATTATTATTAGGTGGTGTTTATTATTATTATTTTTAGTATTATTATTTATTTATTTTTTAAATAGCGGGTATTATGTACTGTATTCAGTGCATTCTGAAGTATTAGTCTATTCTGAGTCCAGAAAAAAAAAAAAAAAAAAGAAGTAAAAAAATCATGACTGCTATTACTTCTGGTTCATCTGTCAGACTGGAAATGGAAGGTCAGGTGCATTGTGGGATACACTGTTCCGTGAAGTATGCTCTGTAGTAATACTGAGCATTTTAGCATTTAATGCGTTAAGTCATTAGACATGCATACATATTACTTGCATACTATGCACAATGTGCGTGATGGTTTCTGCAGTAACAGAAGAGCGCAGTGCAAGCAGAGCAGGTCACAGCTCTCTGGACCGGATCGTCTGAGGATGCTGGGACTGTATGACAAGTCCCCATCAGCGCTAGTCCAGCTCTGCGTGCTGATGCTAACAGCAGCTCATGTCAGAGACGTTATCACAGAGAGACGCCCGACTGCAGTGGTTCCATCTCACAGGAAATTGCCAACTCACCCTAACAAAAGAAAGCACAAGTGCACTCACAGTGCAGTCCTCAGAGCAAGCCAGATAAGATGACATTATAAATACTGAATTTCTAGAGAAGGGGGTGGGGGGGGGGCTGAACTTCTCAATTCTCTCTCTCTCTCTCTACTGGCATTAAGGCTATTTGGGAGACTTTGAAAAAGTACCTCACATCTTGAGTAATATCACAGGGGGGGATGCATGTGATAATATATTTAGAAATAAGATTTTAAAAAGTATGTGCATTTGAGGCTTATTCTCATTTACAGCCGCAATCTAAAATGTTGAGCACAGTTATACACGGAGCATTACTCGGTCATATAGTGCTAAAATATTACTGTCTACAACTTACAGCTCAACAGAAATAAATATACAGAGAGAGCATTTCCTGAGGTGTCTGTGTGAGAGGTGCAGTGTTGCTCCTGAAGGGGGAGCTCTGATACAGGACACTTTCTGAAGAGAAGAAGAGCACCTGTGTCACACAGAGATGGACTGCCTGGACATGTAAACACTTATATAAGGGTCTGAAGTGTGTGAGTGCATGTAAACTTCATATCTGTAGTCCAAAAATTACATCATAAACCAGGAGGGTTTCAGCCACCAAAAGGGAAATGATATTTTAGGTTAGAGCTGATCAATGAAAACCCACAATGGTGAACCTTTAGTTGGATCCAAAAAAACAATAACAACAAAAGTAATTTTTTTGAACATTTAAAGAATCTTTAAAAAGATACAGAACACGTTTTTTAGTTGTTCAGTTGCAAAAGCCTCTAAAATTTTCATCAAAATGAGCGTTTTTATCAGGCTCCTATGTTTAGGTTCAGTAATGTTACTCTACTGGCAACGTATAGGTACTTCTCTATGCAATTAAAGTGAAATAACTGAACATAAATATATAGGAGCCTGATAAAAATGCTAATTTTTGAAGAAAATTCCAGACGGCCAGAGGCTTTTGCATCTAAACTCTTCAGTTCATATATAAGCATACGTTTATTTGATGCCTTGTTTTACACTGTTTTTGCAGGTACAGTAGAAGTTATAGTTATTTCCATATATTTCCATATTCTATTGGTTGGGAACGAAGGTGTTCAAGCCTTAGGCTATTTTTGTAGAATAAATTGAAAAGTATTGGAGATTGTATTTTCATACTTTGAAATCTATCACTAATACAGCTCATTGTGTGCTTCATCATATTTTGTGAACTTATTGAGCTGTTGTTCCCTTTAATGTTCTGTACTTGATCATACATATACAAGAATTCAAGTATTTTAATGCGCTAAAACGCAGATTACTCAAAATTATTATTTTTTTGTTTGCAACCAAGAACAAAACATATAAGACAAAGCATAGCTTATGGAGTTGTGAATGTCAGATGCTCAATTACATAAAATATAATCATCAGTTTCACAGTAATTAAACCTATAAGAGATGATAATTATTATGAATCAATCTGATGCGCTACTGCAGATGTTATAAGCTTTTTAGATTCTGAATTAGGTTAAGCGAGAGTAAAATAGTTAAGTTATCCTGTCCCACTTTATATTAGCTGGTCTTCACTACTATGCATTTACATTTAAATTAATCATTTTATACAATACACTTATTGTGTACATACATGTTTTCACATTGCACATATTTTTTAAAAATGCATGCAATTAAATCTGCAAATAATTTCTGTATTATACTTACACTTTTAACCCACCCCTAAACCTGCCTACACCACCAAACCTGTCAGCTGCAGAAGTGTTTTGTAATACAGTATGAACACAATAAGTACATTGTACTTATTTTTTGATGTAAGTTCACAGTTAAGGCCACCCAATGTAAAGTGGGACCTGAACGGCAGTTGTTGCATATGCTGAATAATATTTGTTCTGTTGTATTTGTGCATGAATGCGGTGTCTGTGCTGGACAGTGTGGAGTTATGCAGGAGTGTAAGAGAGAGCGAGAGCAATGGCCGGGTTTTATTGAGCTCATCCGTTACTCTCTCAGCTGTGATGTGAGGCACTCGTAAGCTTCATTAGTTTTTACCTCATTAATCTGCTCTCTCATAACCTGTAACACACAATTCACCTCAGTTCATTACACCACAGGCAGAGGCCTTCATTCATATAAAAATATACTGTATGATAAGAATTGTTCGAAAACAAACAAGTAAACATTTAATTCACTTCATTGTTACTCGGTTACTCAATTGTTATGAGTGTTTAATGAGATATTGTAAACATTTGACTAATTAAAAAAAAAAAAAATTGATCTAATAATAATGAAGTTTTGGCAACATTCTTATGCACTCTCAAGTATCTCAAATTAGTAACTATCTCAACTAAAACACACAAGACATGCACTTTTATAAAATATAATACACATTAAAATAGTATAAAATGCAATGTTTTGTATTAAAAGAAGTTAACAGAAAATTATA
>SCHK01083923.1:173-12198 GCA_004124795.1 Poropuntius huangchuchieni
GCTGCCATATTAAGTTTGGGGTCAGTAGGATATTTTAATAAAATTAAGTCTCTTATGCTCATGGAACGATTACCGGTTTGACGATAAATCATGATAAAATCTCCCACGGTTAGTATTACCATTTCATATTTTAATTTTATCATTAAAACCGTATTCGATTACAGCGATTTGAACAACTCAGGATAAATAAATACTGTCCAGCAAAGTTTCGTTTCTCAGTTTCATTTTGTGTGAAAACATGGCGAAAGACTGTGAGGTTTTAAAGGAGTGCTAAGAACTAATTCATTGTATTAATGTACCTCTGAAGTTTCTGACTGTCTTCAGAAAAGATTCGATGGCATTTTGTTTTCATCTTCGCTCCATGTGCTACCTAATAAAGAAGTGTTCTTAAACGCAATGCTGCTTTGTCCATGAAGGTTACGAAAAACAGCTGTAATTCTGCTGTTCCATAATGCCACCTAGTGTCAGACAGTGAATTTACAGAGACTTACATTTACATTCAGCCTGTGTTTTGTCTGGCCAAAAAAATGGACTGAATTTGCTTGCCCTGCTGTAAATTTTGACTGGTTGATGAAAACCAAACTTATGTGGATTCTACACATTTAAACAATTCAGATAAGGTTTCTAGAATTATTAACTGTTTTCAATTTTCATATATTTTGAAATGTAATTCATTTCTTTGATGGCAAAGCTGAATTCTCAGAAGCCGTTATACCAATCTGCAGTGTCACATGATCCTTTAGAAATATATATACTAGTACTCAAGAAAAAAAATATTCTTATTATAACATTTTAAAATTGTTAACTACTTAACATTTGTGTGTATTAATGTATTAACATTTTTCAGTATTCTTTGAAAAACATTTGTTTGAATTTTTTTGTAACATTATAAATGTCTTCACTCAATGTAATTTTAATCAGTTTCTTCAATTTAATGCATCCTTGGTGAATAAAAGTATTCTTTCTTGAAAGAAAATAAAAAAATCCCAAAACTTTTTAATGGTATAGTGTAAATTCTGCACGACCATTGTTATTTCCAAAGTGCCACATGTTTAAACATTCATACTTTCAAACTGAAAATAAATTGGCAACGTTGTTTTGTTTAACAAGGCTTTTTCTTATTTTAACATTTCAAGAAGATCTCAAAGCTACAGTATATCTCTAGACTATGCCATCTCAGCATTCCTTTAAACAGAGGACCTATTCCAAAATATAATACATCCATGTCGAACATTCCAGCTACACATATTGAACATGAACAGGGTGAAAGCAGTTGGTTTCTCTCCAGTTCATCAGAACTTGGCTTGGCAGTTTCATACAGTAACAGATTTCCAATATTATGCTTTTCAGATCGTGCCAAGCAGATCTCGGCAAGCTTGACATTTTCCTTCATATTCAGCTGCCAGTCGTAGATTGAACCACCTCGCCAATTCCTAGCGAATGGTCATTATTGATGAGCCCAAACACAGCGTTTGGATGCCAGAGTAAAAGTAAGAAAAGATTGAAATCTGTGTTTCTGAATTAGCAAGCAAACACAGAGTGTCTCATGAAAACACTGTCAGAGGCACACCACACGACTTTATGACCACGCCAGCTGCAATAAACACAGTACAAATGTGAACTGTCAGCTAAGCATTTGCAAATGCTATGTCTTTACTTTAATTACGTCCCAGTCATGGTCATGCAAACTCTCGCTGGAAGTCAGTTTAATTGAAGGCTTGGACGTGCGCACTGTTGTTTACTGAACATAAAATGCCTCCCGAAGACACGTCGGGCAAGTGTTAGTGTTTAAACACAGACACTGCTGTCAGCCACACTAAGAAACACTGAGTGGGATGATAATTGAAGGGACATAAAGTAAGGCAAAGACAAAGAGATGAGATGAGAGTGCAGAGTTTACGACCTGGATAAACAATTGCTGGCCTTTGTGTAAACACAGCCGATCTGCAAAAACACTGAGGACAGTTGCCACTATAGAAATTTCCACAGAGATAAGGACTGCGGGTTTGCTTAAGGACTACGCCCAAGACCAAACACTCGTTTTGAGGCGGTTGTTAAAATGGCCGCCGGTCCAAAGGCGCCACCGAGGAGAACCAAAACAAACTAGTTTGACAGGATTGAACTTCCATGAATTTACTAAATTAGCATTGACATTCACATCAAAATGCTTCACTGAACCAATGCTGTAGAGCTACACCGCTTTTAGTAGCATTAGTTGTAGCTGTTGGTTTCACGGATTTGGCTTAAAGTTTAGCTAGTAGATCGATAACAAGATATACATTTATATATCAAAGTGTTAAGAGAGTAGTACATTTTGTTCTGTAAAACTGCCTTAAAAATGTACGTTATGTATAGTGCTATATGTAAATGTTACAAAGAGACAATTTCCTATTCACAACAAAAACACATACACAAAAACATATTTAATGCAAACAAGATCAGTAACAAATCCATTCACATTTGAATTTTGCAGCTGCACATTTGGAGTCATTAATTAACTCATTTGACAGGCACAGATTTGTTGTCTTGTCTTACAATGCCTAACAGCAAAATCAATCATTTTCTCTGTGTTTGCCTTGAGGCACTAATGAGTAATTGACATTTCTCTAAAGTTGAGAAACACTCAATCCTCAAATGTTCTCATCCTCTGCCCCATCCCTCTCTCGCTCTCTCTCTCTCTAGCCCGAATCTATCATCAGATGTGCTTAAAGCAAAATGCGCTGTTCAGTTGAGAGAGCTGGTGGAGTACTGGTACCGTGATGCAATATCCAACTCTTTTACATGCTTTTACATGAATATGCAATGTATGTCCTTAAAATTTACGAGACAATTAAGAATAAAGTGTATATGCTTAATATCTAATACTTTGCTGCTAAACAAAGCAGCACTGGGAGTTTTAAATACAGGCAAACACAACCGGTCGCCTTGATCCAAGGCCTGTTGTAAAGCTGGATCTTTGAGTCCTGGCCACTAATAGGTTTGTGTTGACGTATAAGTGGAATTCTTGCTACGACGCCGGTACGCTGAGATCAGGCATTGGACTGTTATCGATGTGCCTATCAGGGCCAGACTGTAGGGTCCAGTTTCAACATGAGCTTCTCATGTGGACTGAGCGCAGGGAGTTTGGCCGGGAGGGGATTAGCCAGGAGGCCACGCTGAGCGATGCAGAACATTTGAGAACGCTGAAGCAGGAGAGGGGGTGTGAGACAGAAAGAGGACATGTGACCTTGGGGAATAGACAAGGGTGGAAAACTAGACAGGTCATTACATTAATCTGTGGCCACATGGCATTGCAGGCATTTGTTTAAGGAATAATAATGAGAATGAACGAATGCTGGCAAAAAGAGCAGGATTATGGATTTCTAAAGTGTAAACATGTTCATTAATATGACCTACCATATTAAACACAGAGCTAATGTCACCTTAAATCTTCACCTTAAAACCTCTTTGAAATTGAATGGCTCAAGTTTGCTACCTGACATCTGTTGCTGACAACATTTAGTTGTTTTGCAGATGCAAACACAAGCATTTTGCTTACAGATGCTTTGTAATCCAAGTAATTTGCAACAAAATGCATGAAATAACAATTATGTAAACACACGCACCCACTTCTACATCATTTCAACCCTCCACCAAGTCAGAACAGGCTGTCACTTCAATCAGCCAGGGGTCAAGGGTCAGCAGGGTCAAATACCTGACCCCCTCTGTCAGAATGATGGGCTATGGTCAGTGTCTCTCACGCATACACTATATATTTTCAGATGAACAAATTAGGATTAATTACCATATTATTGGCTTGATTATACTAAGAATAAAAAAAATAAAATAAAATACATGGATGCAAAGGAATGCACAAAGAGAGAGGCGCACACAGCACTTCTCTTCTTTCAAGATATGGAAAATGAACAACGTGCCCAGTTTGTTTACTCATGTTAACGAGATAATCTGTGAGTCGGTAGCAATTTTTACAGCTCTGTTTTCACAGCCTTTGGAGCAGTAAAGCGCTCAGGTAAAAGACGGAGTGATTTGTTTTTAATGAAGAACAGAGACGGGGGACAGCATCCTGGGGATCCCTAATGAAAGGCTACACCGCACTTTGAAGAGTTTTATGGCTTGCACAGCTTTGAGTAAATCCAAACTAAATACTTATTATTTGAAAAGGTATTAAAAGGGCAGACTCTGTAATGTGAAGGGGTCTGGTGGTGATTAGCGAACAGGACGGGAATCACGGTTAGGAATTTCATTTGAAACCCCTGGCTCTTTTGGAATTCCCTCACCTGTTGGGCTCAATCCTGCAGCACTGCTTAAACTTCATGAGACAAAATAATCCCATATCTGATTTGCTACAAGCATTATCGGCTTATTGTAAAGCAGAAGGCATATGAGAATATGCTGTATATTCCTAAACATGCTCTCTAAAGTCTTTAAAGAAGTGTTTATAAAGTTCAAAGAGTTGAATGGAAGTTCTTGGAAGTCCGCTTTACTGCATCAAACCAAATTCCTCACTGTCAGCTATGGGTTCGGTCTACAGAAGGATCATCTCTGACTAAGAGCTGTTGACCTCTGCAGATGGAAGTCTGAATTGCCATTGTGTTTTAGGTCAGGAAGATCTTAACATGGACAGGAAGGAGATTGACATATCCTGTTTGACTGCTGATACAACTTCTTTGATTAATGAGACAGGCAATGACATTTATCATAGATACATAAACCAGGTTGGAGGATGCATCAAATGGAATATGAATTGTTACATAGAACAGGTATCTCTTAACTAACAGACAAATAAATATCTGTAGTGTAATTATTGATTTATATGTTTTTGCTAAACTAGGAATATCAGAAGCTAAATTGAAGACAGCTGGAAGATAGCTTGAAGGTCAGGTACTAAGCATTCTTTCAGAGAGAAAGAGAGAGGCAGATGGGATATTGTTAGGTCATTTGTAGGTTTGTGTATGAGTGAAAGGCTTTCGTCCAACCATGAAACCATCAGCACACCTGTCACCTGATCAAAGACCAGCAGCTCAGCCAGCAAACACATACTAATCTGTGTGTTTATGTTTGAGAAACGCACGAGTGTGTTAGAGCGAACCAAAGGATACAGAGAAGGAAAAGAGAGATGTTGCAAGCATAATAATTTGTTTTCTTGTCCCGTTCACTGCATTCACTATAATAATAGTGCTGCAAATGTTCCAACAAATCCACAAAAAAATGCTTAAAAAAAAAACCTAGATTAGATTAATATAATTTAATTTTAGAATTACAATAATTTTATAATTATGAATATAAAATTCTACAGGTATAAATCATTTTATACATTTAAATTCTCCCTTCAGTTTCTGGTTAATCCTTTTCTCTTTCAGGCATGACAGATTGTTGGTTTTTTTGTTCTTGTATTTGTTTTCTTCTTGTGTTTTCTTTCTTTTTCCCTCCCTCTCCTTTCCTCCTTATTCTGAGAGTTGAGTGTTCTCATTGCTGCTCTCTGATTTAGAATGGAGCTTCAGAAAGCTTGTCAAGTTCAAATCAAAATGCAGAATGAATACTGAACTGCTGAACACATGCTACGTGTGTGTGTTTGTGCATACGGCCTGTGCGACGAGGAGGCATCGCTCTTTTCCCGCTCTCTCTTTGTCAGCTCCAGGGGTTTCCGTCTGTTGTCACAGAGATGCGTGGGTGATGTCAGCATGTTCTGTACTGCCATTTGGTTCAAATACAGCCCATAATGATCGTGTTTTGTTCTCTTCATGTGCAGATTTTCTCCAAACTCTACTGCATAAAATAACTCCTTTCACCTGTTATCAAAAAGAAGACGCTTGAGAACTCTGAACTCAGCTAAATCAAACCCCACTTTAATACACACACACACACACAAATGTGACAGGAACAATGAGATAATTCACAGTTGATCATACAAACTTAAAAGTGCCATTAAATGCATTGTTTAATCATTTTTTTCTATCTTAAAGTCCACAATATCATGTTATTTTAGGGGGGGGGTTATACCAAAATAACCATAATTTAGTGTTACATTACTATTTTCTACCCTCTCACTGACGCGTAGACAGGCCATTTTTGCTGCTGTACCTTTAAGATTCCTATTTTAACTTCTCTTAATTTACACAGAAGTCTTAAAGGTACAGCAGTATCTTAAAGGGATAGCTTGCTCAAAATTTATTTTATCATTTATGCACTCTCATTATGTCATTCAAAAACTATGACTTTCTCTCTTCTGAGGAACATAAAATAATTTGAAAAATCTCTCTCACTATTTTTATTTATTTATTTATTTTATTTACTTATTTCATTAAATGAAAGTCAATAGTGACCAAAATGGTTTGGTCATCAATATTCAACAAAATATCTTTTTTTATGTTCCACAAAATAAAGAAAATCATACAGGTTTTGGATCAATACAAGCGCGAGTATAACATTTTGGGGTTAACTATTTCCCCTTTGAAGGTATCAGTAATATAACCGTATCTTATTTTTCTTTAGTTTAGAAATAATACATTCAATTCTGCTTGTTGTGGCTAATTATGGAGTAACTGACCCCATGTCTAAAAACTCCAGTATAAGTCTCATATAGATGACACAGACATATACAGGGCTAAAGGCTCTCTATTTCAACACGTTAAATTGCAGATACTCTATAGGATCACATCTAATATCAAACATTTGCAAAACAATATTTACCTCAGTCTTATTGATTGGCAGTAATAGCATGAGGAACATTTTCCACAGAGAATCAGAGATCAATATCACTGTCAATCTTCATCTGGTCCCCCCTCACTCTCCTGACACGCACAAACGCATTGACTATTACACAACGTCCCCTTGCCATTTCAACTCAAATAACCCAAACAGTGAGGCTATGACCTGTATTTGACAGTCTTCATATACTCAAACCACAAACAATTAGCTGCTAATTCAACACTCATTTTTGCTAACAATGCTATCCTCTTTCTGCTTTTCAATCCTTTGTTCGTTCACATGATATCTGAATAATCTTTCTAAAGATGCAGATAGTGTGCAGCTATTTTGTTCATGAGTTAGCAGATTAGCGGTGGCTAGCACTAAGAGGTCAGTATTGAAGCATATCCCACTCCACCTGTTCTAACCCATCAAACCTAGGCCTATGGGGCAATTATGACATTTAGTCCTGCGGATTATAATTTCAAATAAGTGTTTAGAGCATTCTCCAATGATCAAGTGAGAGCTGGAAAGAATCAATAAGAATAGACTGGAGATAATCCATAGGAGAGGGAGACACACACTCGAGTGGCTGCGGGTGTGTGTATGGAGTGGATCAATAGCTTGTGTTAAGTAGTGGAGAGGAGGTCTCATTGATGAACTAATGCTTGTTCGGACTATGTCTTCCTCTCTCTCTCTATAGATCTCTCGCTTCACTGGGTCAAGCCGAAGGGCCAGGTGGTGCGGTAGAGACACACACACACACACACACACACAGATGGCCTCAGACTCTACCACCTTCCAATCTGCCTTCCCATCATGCTCTCTGAGCCCCAGTATGACATTCTTGGAGGTTAAATACTGCCACGCCCCCCTTTAACCTCCTCAGCACCTGATTGGACACACACATGCTCATCACTACCAGAGCAGTAGAGCGCTGCCTCTTATTTGGAAAAAGAATATGTTTTCTGTTTTTACGCATGTCATTGCTAAAATATTACTAGATACACCTCACACTTTTCATTACAAAAGGTGTTTTTTGTAACACGGAATAGGTGAACGAGTGTTTCGGCATCACGCAGGAAGTCTCTTCTTCACCTGTTCACTTTATTCTTTCTGTTTCTGAAAACAACAACTCCTGGATCCATCGCTCTCCTGTATCTCCTCAAAAGACGGCACGATGCCTTCAGCCAACTCGGCTGCCAGGCAAACAAACCCTGTTGCGCCTAAACAAACTAAAAGCATAGTGAAGCATCTTCATAGCCAGCCGCAGACACAAACATAACACATCATCCTGGAAACATTCCCCTCAGAGGTGTATTTCCCTGGAGCTCACTCTGCCAAGAATGGCAAAGACGGCTAAGGAGGGATAGTTCGAATGCGAAAGCGTGAGAGAGACAGAATATTAAGAGAGTATCTAATGTAAAGGTAAAGAAACAGACATGGCACATATAGATAGGTGTGTGTGTGTGTGTGTGTGTGTACGTGTGTCTTCATCTTCCTGCCGAGTCGTCACCTTCCTTCCTCAGTTCAGCGCCTTGTTACTCCTGCCACTTGACGCCTCATCGTGCTGCACTGCCTATGAATAATATACGAGCGTGCCACACTACAGAAGATAAAAGAGCACGCTATGTACCCTGGGTCAGAGAGAAAGAGGAAGAGCCAGAGAAAGGCAGAGGTAAAAGAGAGAACGCTGTAGGAGAAAAGGAGGAGTGTAGGGTGCCTTTGCCAGGATCTCAGCCCTTGTCCCGTCTCCCCACTCTTTCATACCAGCATCCGTCTTCAGCAAAGGTGACAAGACACATCACTGTCAGAAGCAGCCAGCAGCCACAGTTATTCACCTGAACATATGAACATACACACACCTGCACACATCCGCTCCCTCTAGAGATATAATAAGTAAGAAGGCTTTGGCCCTGTGTGTGCACTCTACAGGGACGAGGGCTGCTATGCCCCCAGACTCCTTCTGAGGTTGGCGGTGTGAAAACAAACAACACTTTTGATCATGGGGTTTCACGTCTCACCTGGAAATGTTCATAGGAAAGACGTCCCTTATTGATACAGGGTGAGAGAGTTCAGACATTCAAGGGTTTTCACTCTCTCTGCTAGGTCTTTTTTTTTGTTTGTTTTACACACATGCATGCACACATACATTCACACTCTTACTGTCAGAGGCATCATGGTCCTGGCTCACTTCTTTCACATATTGAGATAAGACATGATCCAATAAATAAATAGTATTAAATCATATTTTGAATGAAGCTTGAAGTTGCAAGCGTGAGATATAGAGACACAATTATGAAAGAAAAAAAAAAGGTCAGAATGGTGAGATATACTGTCAAATATAAAATTGCATTTTCAGATAAAATTGCAATTACACAAAGTTGCAATTGTAAGATATATACACAAAATTACAGGAAATTCACAATTTTAAAATATAAAATCACATTGTGAGATATAATGTTGCATTGACAGATAAATTCACAATCACTATATCCAGAGATATATTCAGTAGATGCACATAACATGCAGCAGCAATATTACAAAGCTGCAACAGCAATGTATAAAGCAACAATTATGACGCATAAAGCCACATTGTCACATTAAATCACAATCTCAAGAAATAAAGCAACAATTTGCCTTTTATTTAGGTGGTAACAGGCTTCCGTAAAATCTTTATTCTATAAAGACCTAATTCAACTTTAAATAAATAAAAAAAACGAATCAAAAAATTGCAAGTGAACTTGATATCCAAAGATTACAAGTTATTTTGTGTTGACAGAATTTTTAGTTTCAAGATAATAATCTAAGGAAGATGAGACACAATTGGACTAACATTTGAATAAAATAAATTACTTCTGCCACAGCATTTTCCAATTTTCTTTTTTTTTTTTTTTTTGAAATGTATACATTAATTGACAAATAAATCTCTCTTTTTCATCTCTTAAAGTTGCATCCAACTGCCTCAAAAACACAAAAAATCTCAGTCTGAAGAGGCATGAGAATTCTGCAGCAGGCCACACATTGTTAAATGAAGTTCAAACTCAAGACATTGATTCTGATCATATAATTCCTGATTCCACTCTGAGAAAAGCCCAATAAAACACACGTTTTCACACACTACAAGTCATTCTCTTTTCAGACCTGCAAGCTTTACGTCACACCAGCAGCTGTTTAGTCATCTGAAGTTTCACTTAATTTTTTATAGTCGGCCATCACGCGTTTGGCATGCAACGCTCTGGCGTGTAGTGTTGGGTTCCCATTGTGAATTTTGAGTATTGTCTCACAGACAGAAAAAAATAAAAACACCATTCAACGCACAAATCCCCTTTGGAGCCAGAGACAGAGACAATGCCACTCCAACGGCTAGCGTCTGCAATGCGATGCAATACTTACACACACACACACACAATACAGTGCGTGTGTGTGTTTGGGGTAGTACAGTGCTGTGTTTTCATAGCTCAAACCGGCTACCTCCCGCTCACCTCTGGAAGACAAGGTTAAGACGGATGGGCCTAATTAAAAAAAGCCCCTGTCTTCAGCTGAAAGGCAGCAGGTTTCTTTTACCGGCTCTATTGTGGCTGTAATTATGGGGTGAAGTGATTAGTTCCCCCTGAAGGCAGAGAGGTGACAGACAGGCGAGCCTGCGTAACCCAAGTAACCTTTCAATATTACAGCCCTGGCCCATTGTGACGCCAGCGGAGAACTAATTTCACCCAACGCGCTGACGCCGGATCTGCATCTCCGTTATGCTGTATTATGTCCCTCTTAATCTCTTATTTTATTTCTCTCTCTGATCCAACTCTATCATATAACAGAACATTAAAAATACCTTCTAAAAATATGCACCCGCTTCAAAGCTAAAGGTTAATAAGGAGGTCCCTTATTTTCCTGGACGCTCCCGAAACATTGCTCTTGGCACTAGACAGAAGGAGGATGTCCAAAACACGGTCCGCCCAGCCAAATGGATCCATGGGCCAGACAGAAGAGTCTGAGCAGATGACACACTGCTCAAGCCGTTTAGCACGCCAGGCACTGCCAGTCTTTGTGTGAAGACTTATGTATATAAAAACTGTGTGTGCTAGCTATAGTATATGAATCAGTGACGGTTTG
Source organism: Poropuntius huangchuchieni (assembly GCA_004124795.1). NCBI lineage: Eukaryota > Metazoa > Chordata > Actinopteri > Cypriniformes > Cyprinidae > Poropuntius > Poropuntius huangchuchieni. The sequence continues at coordinate 10,974 of SCHK01083923.1, forward strand.
CGTCTGTGTATGTGTGTATGTATATGAACGGTATGCCAATCGTGTCGATTATCATGCCAGACGGTGCCATCGTTGGGTAGGGCCCTGGCGAGACTCTGCTAGTGAGATACGTGCCACACGCTTTGAAGAATAGCACTAATCTGTGTTTATTAAGTGTGGGGTAACTCGAGTCCAGGAGATTAAATAGAGATTTGAGGCCGGAGCTGAAGCACCACGTCACATGCGCTTTCTCCCCGTCTGACCACACAGGAGCATATGGAGAGAGAGGAGGTGTGAAAGACTCATGCTGCCGTGAGGAGAGCAGCTGCCAATCACAGGCCTGTTTGGGGGCCTGAGCCACTAACGAGGGTTTTCTGTTCCCGGAGTTTCTCAATGACCATGGCACAAGAACAAAGATCAAAACATGCACATGGATATGCTTGCAAACACACACCCTTGCTTCAGACAAATAACGCAGACTGTCGGAAGTGTATCGGTCTGTCATCTTGCCTCGTATGGTGTAGCAAGGATGTGTGTGTGCCTGTGTATGAATTTAATAAGCTTTCATTTACATAGTATACAGGCCGCAAAATCACTCCAATTATTTATGGACTAAAGCTCTGATTGGATGATTACAATGAGAACACACATCTGCTCCCTGACAGTCATTATTAATGGCGGCTTTGTTGTGCTTATCACTGTAGAAACAGTAAACTGCTGCAAAAGAGTATATGAAAAAACATTCTGTGCTGACTCAGATGGTAATATTTCAGTCAGTTTAACATACAAATTGCACTGAAGCACATAAACTACTGTTCAAGTGTTCAAAGTTGCTTTTGTTTTTGTTTTGTTTTTTAAGAAATTTATACTTTTATTCAGCAATAACATTAAATTGATCAAATGATCAAATATGACAGTACAGACATGTTTATTTAATATATTATTGGATTCTTTTGTAATATTGCATTATAATATTATAAAATAGTTCTATTTCAATAATAAAGGCTGTTTGTTTGGACTGTCTGTTTATAAAAGAATATGTAAAAAATGTATCATGTATCATGTTGTGCACAATAATATGAATGTTTTCAACACTGACAATAAGAAAATCAGCATATTATTATGATTTGTGTTAGAATGATTTCAGCTTTGCCATCACAGGAATTAAATTTGAATATATATATATTGATAAACAGTTATAAATTGAAAACAGTTATTATTACAGTAAATTGTAAAAACTATTTTA